>CM016561.1:26273372-26371741 GCA_003412495.2 Echium plantagineum | reverse complement strand
TATACGTGTTATTGACCAAACAATTAATATTATCTTTATTTTAAGATAGAAGACCTTTTAGTTTTTTATATTTCACTTTTATTAGCAATAAGAAATTAGTTACAATATAAAACTTTACTTCTGTAAAAATGGTTTTCAATATTGATTTTAATTATATTTTGAGCTAAAAATAAATAAGTAACTAACGGCTAAAATTAAATAACGCAAAACAGAAAACATCGCGTACATTTTAAAATGTAGTGAGTATTGTGTAGCATAGCACGAGTCTAGATGGCAACTCAAAGGTTATGAAAAGATGAGAGTTAGTTGTCATTTGTTAAACCAAAATTATCTACTTTTCTAGGAGCGTCAAATGTGACAAAACTCTTGGTAGAATTTATTCTTATATATATCTTTGTGTACTTTTCTAGCTCCTTAGACTATCTCTTATTTCAAAAGTATTTAATGATATCTTATAAACTCACTTGGAAGATATTGCGTTTATACTTAATTAATTCAAGGATCGATTTCCGTACATGTCAAAATAAATAATTTTGTATCTTCAAAAGGATTGGTAATAGACGAATAATAAACAATTCATGGTCTTTGAAGAATACTCCTATAAACTCATGTAAAAGGTACTAAGGTACTATATATAATATCCCAATATGAAACTAAATAAAGTCTCTCATCTGTACATTAATAATATAAAAGAAAATGTCACCATTATAATGAAATAATAGAGGCGTTTATGAGACTAGAATATTAATCATTCACATTAGGATCACCAAGAATCTTTGAAGAATACTCCTTCCCCTCTTATTTTTTTTGAATTGTCACCCCCTCTGTTTTTTCTTTTCATTCACTATCCCTTGTCCGTAAGTTTACTAAATCAACCTTAATAAACCCTTGAGCTTCGTCCTTCTTTCTTCTTCCTCATTCTTTCGTCTTCTTCTTCGTCCAATTTCCTCATTCTTCTACTTCTTCTTCTCCCCCTTTTTTGAAATCGAAAATGGACTAGGGATAAGGATGTGTCGATTTTTAGGGAGTTCGGGGGGGGGGGGGGTTGTTAGCACAAGATGGGGTTGAAGAAGAAAAAGAAGAAGAAGAAGAAGAAGAAGAAGAAGAAGAAGAAGAAGAAGAAGAAGAAGAAGTTGTTAAGTAATTTAGCAAAATCATAGAAAAGAAAGATAGTAAAATCGAAGAAAAAAAAGAAGGGGGGCCAAAATTAAAAGAATTAAGAGGACAAGGACATTCTTCCAAATTTCTCTAGGATCACCGGACTAGGAACAATAGTTTGCACTGTAGATTTAATTTCTAATATATAGTTGACATCTTTATATTTTTTTTATTTCGCACGCACGTTTTAGTTAAATTTTCTGTTACCATCAATGCTAATTAATTAGTTCGGGCCAACAACAAAGTAACACACACTAGATCGAGCAAAATACGCAAGGATGATTTTACTAAGCTGACAGAAGTCTTCAATTAAAATGATATAATAACAATAGCAATAGCAATAGCTTGTCGATGGTTCAATAATCTAATGGCGTTCGATCCAACCTTTCATACAAGAGGTTATTGGTTCGAATCTTGTGGGAGACAAATTTGTCTCACATTATAATCCAACTCTCTAGTTAGGAATTCTTGTATTCATTTATTGGCATTATAGTCATTATTCATCGATTTACCAAACAAAAAAAAAACAATAGCAATAATGCATCCGAGTATGATTGATACAGTACACTGTACTAATATAGTAGTTTTTAAAAATCATGCAACTTTAATCAAAAATTAATTAATACTTCTTCCATTCGATATATTTGATTTTTTAACAAAAATTTACTTTTTTCATGATAGTTGATTGTTTACGTAATTCAATATATTTTTGAACTCATATTGTCACTTTTATCCTTGCTTTGGAGGATACTTTTTATATTGAGAATATTATGAAAGGTATAATAGTAAATTTTCCTAGCCTCTTAATAATGCACTTTTTGACTAAACAATTAAATATATATCGAAACAGAGGGAGTAATAAAAATTAATAGAATATGACCTACTAATATATACAACAGACATAATGTTTAAGAGTTAATTGTTGGAATGGTCCCACTAAGTGGGGGCCTGGTGCACTTTGGTCCCCGAAAATGGCACCATTGCGTAAATGGTCCTAAAAGTGTGTATATTGGTGCAATTTAGTCCCCATTCCGTTAATTCAGTTAAATTTTAAGTGTGAAATTGCAATTTTTGGGGTAAAAACAAAACTTGTTATAACTTAATAGCCCCATTTAGGGCGCAAAATGCAAATAACAAAAATTTAAAGGTAAAAGTTACAATTAAATACATAAAAATTAAAAAAATCAATCTAATTTAATCTTGTTCGATTTCTTTTCGATTTTCTTCGATTTCTTTTTGTTTTTTTTTTTAAAAAAAAATTTCGATTTCTTTTCGAGAAAGTCAAGAATCGAACCTTTTTGCTAAAACAACTATCAAAACCGAACCTTTTTGACAAACAACTATCAAAATTGAACCATTTTGCAAAAAAAAAAACTACGAAATAAATTTTTTTGCCAAAACCAAAACTTTTAGCCAAAACAACTACCAGAACCGAACTCTTTTTCTAGGTAAACAAATTCCAAAAAGTCGAACACAATCAAGGAGATCGAATAAAAAATAGATAAAAGAAATAGAAAAAAAATCGACAAGAAATAAAAATGATTAAACTAGATTGTTTTCTTAATTTTAATATATTTAATTGCTGCTTTTACCTTTAACTTTTTGTTATTTACATTTTAGGCCGTAAATGGGGCTATTAAGTTATAAAAAGTTTTGTTTTACTCCAAAAATTGTTATGCACTCATAAATTTAACGGAGCTAACGGAATGGAGACCAAATTGCACCAATATACACACTTTCAGAGACCATTTGAGCAACGATGCCACTTTTGGGGACCAAAGTACACCAGACCTAGGCCTCCACTTATTGGAACCAATCCGCAACTAACTCTAATGTTTAAATTAAAGCTTAGAAATGCCACATGACAACTTCTCATATTTTCAATTAATTATTATATGCAACTAAACCACCCCTTACACTTCAAAATGATATACATAATGAAAATTTTACAACTACCCAACATATCGATTTTGACCACCCAACATATCGATATTTACATTGATCAAATATTATATTTACAGTGTTTGTAGTTTTTAACATGCGAATAAATATATAATATCTTTTTAACATGTTCTATAATCTATGAGTTTAAATATTTATAATTATTGTGCATTGAACAATCTTATATAATAAGACAATTCGTACAGATTATATTGTGCACAAATAACTAGCATATATATATATACATATATATATATATGTATATATATATACATATATATATATATGTATATATATATACATATATATATACACGGGTGAAACCAGGATAGAAACTCGGGGGAGGGGGGCAAATTGAAATAAGAATAGCTTAAGGTAGCTAAACAAAATACTATATAATAGAAGTTATAAATTTATCGTAAAGGTACCATTTACTCTATCGTAATCATCCATAATACTTTCGTTAGAAATATTTTTAGCGATTTCATTTTCAGTATAAATGACCAAAGAATCTGATAGAAATCTATCATTCGTTTTGTTTGTGAATGTTCGTCTTAATATGGCTCATAGGAAAAAATACTCGCTCCTGGAACTGTTAGAACAAGTCGAATAATAAATACTCGCTCAAACTAACATTAAAACTATTGTACTCTATCAATTATCAATTATTCACAAACAATAAATAAAATTTTAACAGTTAGTCTATGCAATACTATTCAACTAATATTAAAAGTATTTAGAAATTAAATTATAATTAATATGCTCTACCAATGATCAAAGTTAGATTATCAATTATAATAACTGAAAGAAGAATAAAAGAAAAGAAATTAATAACATGTAGCTTGTAGGGAGTGACGATTGTATGTTGCGATTTTTATGATTGTTTTGACTCGTATTAGTACATTAATACTCCACGTTTATAATACTCCTATAGGCTATATGTTATCAATTAAAATAATTGAAGAAAGAAAAAATGAAAAGAAAAGAAAATAATAATAAATTAATACAAAAGTTTAACTAATATACATTAATACTCCACGTTTATAATACTCATATAGGTTAATATGATATGAATTACACCTAAGTTATAATGCTCTTATAGGTACAAAAAATTCAGAAAAAAGAAATGAAGGGAGTATATATATACTCGCACAAATTGATAAGGGAATATTATCAAAGAAATTAATTAAAAAACAGAGACAATAATTAAAGCTCTATTAACAACTCTAGTAATTATCCAGACCTGTTGGGATTCAAACACAAGGCTTTGTGTATGAATAAGGTGGTTGGAGGGGGGGGGGGGGGGAGCGACTAAGCTACGGAGGCTTTTGTTTTTCAATTTACATACACTATATATATTTAATCATTTTCAAAAACTCAGGGTGGGCCATGGCCCTCCTACCCCTCCTTCTGCCCTATATATATTTATTTATATTATACGAAATACTTAGTAGTGATTAAGATTAGTCTTTTAGTGGTAAAGAGAATCCTTATTGTTTGATACTAAAACAATTTCCTTACTAAAAGGATGAAATAATTGCCCCCTAATCGAGAAATTGAAATAAATTACTCCTTTTATTTTTAAATGATTGTCACATTTTGACTTTTGGTAGTCAACAAAATACGATTTAAAACGTAAATATCAATTATTTTACATGTGAAAAAATTATAAAAAGTTGATATTTCAAAAATATATATTAAGACGAATCTAACAAGGTATTTGTTATCGTTTAATAAGAATTCATGATCAAATTTTCTTAGGTTTAACTAATAAAAGTCAAAATATGTACCTCATTTCACTTATACTATAATGTCTAATGGTTCCAACTTTTTCTTACAATCTTTCTAATAGTTACTCTAAAAAAAGTTGGAGACCTTTAACTTAAGGGCAATGATAGCCCTTCTGCCCCTCGAAACATGAGGTTCGTTCATAATAGATATCAAATCTGAGTTGCATAAAGAGGCGAGATTGCTGTCAATTTGTACTACTTTAGTTTTTTACCTAGTTGAGCGATGTCTGGAGGCTTCTAACACTTATTCTAACTTTTACATTAGTTAGACATTTGTACATTCACTATCTGAAATATTTTACTATTTCTATATTTATATTAATTATATCGTCGGTAATTTTACAAGCAAAATGACATTCGAGTAATTGAAGCTTATTCCCATATTTTAGACAAAATATTACTATGTTTAAGAAAATGTTGCGCTAGTGTTATTACACGTTTGCTTCTTTTTTTTTGTCGTCATATTATCCTTTACTAATTTCATCGTTCAATCTGAAAAATAAAGTAGAATTGCCTCATTTTACTAAATCAGGTAGAAAATAAATACTTTTTTTTTTTTTTTTTTTGATAATTAGCGATGAATTGTGACTACAATGATATTACAAACATGAATACAGAAATTGCTAACTAATAGAAAGTTAGAGTATAATATGAGACAAATATGTCTCCAACAAGGTTCGAACCCATGACCTCTTAATGAGAAAATAAATACTTGAAAACGAATTTTAATATCTTTTTTCTTTGTGCTAAAGTTTATTTGGTCTTCTTTTTTTTTTTGATAATTAGCGATGAATTGTGATTACAATGATATTACAAACATGAATACAGAAATTGCTAACTAATAGAAAGTTAGAGTATAATATGAGACAAATATGTCTCCAACAAGGTTCGAACCCATAACCTCTTACATGAAAGGTTGGGCCGGATGCCACTAGGCTATTGAGCCATCGGCTAAAAGTTTATTTGGTCTTCGGTTAGACGAATTGTAAACGGAGAGATACGTCTTAATAAAATTAAACTCCGATATAAGAATGTTTCTACATAATTATTTTGTCACTAATGAATTATTATCACTAGATCATGTTACGTACATGGAAAATAAATATGAGTAATGGGTAAGAGTTATCACATAGTGATTGATTTGGATAAGAAAATAGTAAAAGTTATTGGTCAACACGTTAATTCAAGAAACGGTCATGTCCAATGAGGCAAGAGTCACCAAAATTTGCCGACAAATAAAAGATCGATTAAAATTAAATTATATGTAATGCATACACATTGGTAATTCTCATTGGGTTCTTTCCAATCTTCACTAATCTAAATAAATAGTATAACTTGACTAAACTTCGACGTAACTTATGTTGTGTATTTAATTTACTCCCTCCGTCCCTAAATGATTGTCACATTTGACTTTTGGTGGTCAATAAAACACGATTTAAAATACAAATATCTCTTATTCTAAATGCAAAAAAATTATAATAAGTTGATATTTCAAAAATATATATTGAGACGAATCTAACGAGGTCCCACAAGACTATATTATTTCTTTTCATTTAGTGAGAATTCGTGATCAAATTTTGTTGTAATTGACCACAAAAGTCAAAATGTGACAATCTTTTAGGGACGGAGGGAGTATTATTTTGACTTATCAATTTGCTTAGTTTGATGCTGTGGACCTTGTTTCACATGTTCCGACAAGTGCCCACGATTGGATGCAAGCATGCGCAAAAATAGGTAGGTTACAATTCCTCGATTTATTCGAATATCTTGTGGTGTTAAAATATATATTTTTTGGTTGTGTTTCGGTTTAATTGGTCTTCTCTACTTGTTATATTTATTTATTGGTTAGGTAAGAATATTTATTTCAAGAGGAACAAAATTAATTACACTATATCTCCCAAAAGTAGTTGTGATAGACAAATCCTTAAAATTATGATATTTAAAAATTATCTCCAAATAAAAAATGTTAAAAAAATCCCGTCATTACACAACAAATTTTCAATGAAATTCAAAAACTTAAATAATAGCATAACGGAAATGAAAAGTAATTGACTTTCAGAGTAGAGTAAGGGCCTGTTTGTTAAAACTGAATGTCTGAATCTGAAGTCTGAAGTCTGAAAACTGAATGTCTGAATCTGAATGTCTGAATCTGAATTATAACTGAATCTGAATTCTGGAAGTATTTAGATGTTTGATAACATTTCAAAGAAAAAGACTGAAATCATAATGTAATGACAACTTTACCCCTACTTTAATTCATTCATATATAGATAATATGTATAACAAATACTATTATACAAAATAAATAAATTAAATATATTATTAATTAAATTATGAATATATTAAATATGGTGATAATAATAATAATAATAATAATAAGAACAACAATAATAGAAATATTAATAATAATAGTAATAATAAGAATAATAAAATATTAATACTTATAAAAAATAATGATGATAAAAATATTAATAATAATAATAATGATAGTAATAATAATGATAATAATAATTAATAATAGCAATAATAATCATAATAATAACAATAATAAGAGTAGCAATATTAATAATAATAATAATAACAATAATAATAATGAGAATAATAATATATTGATAATGATAATAATAATTATAAATAATATGAATTAAAGTAATAAAAAATAATAATAATATTAATAATAGTAATTAGAGACTTACAACAATCTTAATAACAATAAGAATAAGAATAAGAATAAGGATTAATAATAATAATAATAATAATATGAAGTAAAGTAATAAAAAATAATGATAATATTAATAATAGTAATTAGAGACTTACAATAATCTTAATAACAATAAAAATAAGAATTAATAATAATAATAATAATACTAATAACAATAATAATAATAATAATAATAATAATAATAATAATAATAATAATAATAATAATAATGATAATAATTTAATTTGATTTGAATAAGAATGTATGAATTTGAAAGAATTAAGGAAGGAGAAATATGTAAAGTTGCAATTGATAACTTCTGATTTGATTAAGAGGACAAAATTAAGTAGCAAATTTTGACTTAATTTTTTGTTAAGGATTTCATTCAGGTCTGATTTTATTCAGTACTTAATTTTTTTTGTTAACAAACAGACTTAATGAAATAAGTACTTAATTAATTAAGTTTAAGTGCTGAATCAGTTTAACAAACAGGCCCTAAAAAAGGCACAGAACGTGACAATAATGATATGAAATACAATATATAAAATAACAGATAATCAGTCATCCTGACAAACGATGGTAAATAATATAGTGGTAGAGGGTAAATTATGTTGTCAAATAATGATATGAATTGTAATATATAAGATAATTAATAGTCGGACATCCTCACAAGTGATGGTAAATAATATAGAATATTATGATATCAATATTACGTTGTTTAAATAAATTTAGTGTAGGAGTTGTTAGTAATATAAATGATCTGGAACACTTAGAAACAGGTTGTAAAGTTGGCGTTAACTTAACCGTATGTTAATATTTAACCACATAATTTTTGTATAGGTAAGTATAAAATTTTTTAATTAATGAAAATTAAAAGAGAATATAAAAATTAACTCCCAGATTAAATCACGTGAATTTTATATGATAAAATTGACAAAGGTACAAATGACAAAGTGAGTGAATGGGGACTTTTAAAATATGGGTTAGCAAATGAGGATATTTAAAACATTAGTGAATAAAAGGGATCCATGATAAAACATAGGCGATGATTCTTGATTTCCGATGTGGGATCCTTGCCTTCCGATGAGGATATTTAAAATATTAGTGAACAAAAGGCGTTTAGGATAAAACATAGGCGATGATTCTTGCCTTCCGATGTGGGAGGACATCGACTTCATATGGTATTCGATGTGGGATGTGTATCTACCTTGTTAAGTGTTAAGATGCACATCCCACATCGGAAGTTGATGTCCTCCCGATCAGCATATAAGATCTTAGGCTACTCCTTCTATTACCAATATTATCAATTAATTTTAGAGTAAAACTCCACGAACTCTTAACTTGATAGTAAATACCATTACACTGACTAGAAAAGTCGTGAATTTGGTTTTAGTCTGGTGCATTATCTTTGTTGGGTTGCAAAGATAATTGAAGTACTTTATAGCTGCATATATATCTGAATGAAGGAACGATATGTATTTATGATGTGTGTACTTGGTAATTTCTTATGCTTTTAAATTTTAATAATTTTACCTTTACATAGCGTTTGATGACCAGAAATGAAGCTTAATTGCATTTCTATAGACTTTAGTATTTTGGATGTAAATATATTGCAGTTAGCTATCTTTAATTACCATCATAATTGTTTTTGAAAAAGACTAGTATAATAGCTATTAGTTAAAGTTATACTCCCTCCGTCCTTAAAAGATTGTCACATTTTAACTATTAGTTAAACATTACAAAATTTGATCATGAATTCCCATTAAACGATAAGAAATAATATAGTTTTGTGAGACCTTAGCTTGTTAGATTCGTCTCAATATATATTTTTGAAATATTAATTTTTTATAATTTTTTCGCGTGTAGAATAATAGACATTTTTGTTTTAAATCGTGTTTTGTTGATCACCAAAAGTCAAAATGTGACAATCTTTTAGGGACGGAGGGAGTACTTCTTAAAAAGGTTATAAAGGTTTCGGCAGGCGATTGCCCGGTTCTAATAGCTACTCCCTCCGTCCAAAAATAGTTGGTTGTTTGTTAATTTCAAAAGAAAAAGCAGTCAAAAAAGTTCAATGATAATGTAAAAGTACAATTTTCAATGTTAAAACGTTAACTATTTTTGGGACAAAAAAATAGTGCCAAAAAATCAACTATTTTTGAACGACAAGAGTATTAATTAAAGTTATACTTCTTAAAAAGATGTCATCGAGCGAGACAACTTTATATTATATCGAGACTGGACTACATGGCATGTGTAAGATTAGTACATGAATGTTGATGTACTTAAAAGTTACACCATCAATGCAATCATATGAGGGTATAAAAGTAAATGTGTGTGAATGTACCAATGTTTTCTTATTTTGTGTGAAAATCCTAAAAAGACAATTGTTTTTTATTAGAAATACTATGTGTCTTTGTGTGTCATTATTGTTGGGATATGCCTTGAATTCGTTTTACAGCAGCAGATCGGAGCTTGGATCGGAGCTTGGTCGGTACTTGACCAAGTCCCGAAATCAGCTACGAGGCAGATCAGCACTTGGTCGGAACTTGGGTCGGAACTTGACCAAGTTCCGCAATCACCTACGAGAGGGGTCGGTACTTGGTCGGTACTTGACCAAGTCCCGATCTCAGCAGATTCAGCAAGGGTTTTGGCGTTTTCTGATGGGCTTTGAGCTTTCTCTCCTAGTCTACTTAGGTTTTCCTGATTACCTATAAATAGGGACTTATTCATTAGACCTAGACACGCTTGATAAGCCAAATAGTTAAGACAAAACGTATAGGTTAGGAATCTTGGAATAGAGAGTCTTATAATCCTATTCTAGCCTAGGAATAGTGTAGACTAGCGATTCTATTCATCTGAGATCTGATTGATCGACTCTGTAACCCTGACTTCCCATTATAGTGAATTGTTTGTGGCTTGGAGCCCATGGAGTAGTCCTAACACGTTGTTAAGGAGACCACGTTAAATTCTCTTGTGTTCTTTATTTTTTCATGCGCTTTACGTGATTCTTTGTCTAAGATTCGCATCCGATTTGTTAATTCGCTTCCGCTGTCATAACAATTATGTTTTTTATAATCATTACAAAAAGATATTATTTCATTAAATAAAATAGATTTAATAAAAGGGAACTCATTTGATATCTAAGCATACGAGTCCCGCTATATATGAGATGACCCTAATCATAAGATTATATTATAAAACACTTATTACATATCCTGGCTTTATTATAGATCAATAGTTCCATTAAATGGAGTTAAATTGTACTTGTGTTTCAATTAGTGGTATTGTTGTAGTATAGTCGTTGAAAGTGTACACTCAGTTCACTTTTAGTCCCAAAATTAACTTTGTCGTTAGAGAACTTGACATTTTATCACATTTTGGGGGTTAAAATATAATTTTGAAAATGTGGAGCCATTTGTTGGATATTTTTCTAGACATAGCTTACACAAGTGATAAAATTTGGATCGTTTTTCCCAAGACATTCAAATATGTTAACATTAACTTTCTTTATGTTTTTCATGGTTTTTGGACAAAAACATTACTCTAGATTTCCAAAAAATTGTATATTGACTCCAAAGCAGTAAACAAACGTCAAGTTCTATCGGCACCATTCATTTTGGGACAAAATGTGAACCAGATTTACATTATCGGGATTATTACAGAAACACTGCATTTATTGCGACAAGAATGCAACTTGACCCCACTTAGTAGGACAAAATGTGAACCAGATTTACATTATCGGGATTCTTAAAGAGGATGAAAGTAGATTTCCAACACATTTGAATCGTTAAAATCGGAGTTTCAATGAAACGGGAAATGAAGTTTTAAGTTTGTTGTCAAACCAAACTCTTAAAAATTACATTTTTGGCCCAATTTTAGCATTTATTACGTAAAACCACACAAAAGTTAAGAATTAACGGATCTGTAAACTTTAGGGACCAAATGCGCACCCGCTATATACTTTCAGGGACCATTTGTGCATCGGTCCCACTTACGGGGGCCAAACTGCAACGGTCACCCACTTACTGGGACCATTTCAACAATTACCTCTATTATGTTGATGTAGTCTTGTTTGTTGATAAGTATAACACTCTATAATTAATTATAATTGATTGTAACATTGAATAACAAAGTATAATAAATTATAATGAAGTATAGTCGAATTTACATTTTATAATACATGTACTAACAGGAATAGATCAGTATTGTTATCGTGGAGTTGTAAGACATAGGAGTCTTAGCACTTAGCAGCCTAGCAGGTTTACTACATTAATAATTAAAATTGTAAATTATATTATTCTGTAATATATATATTTTTTGTCTTTTAATAAATTTTTAGGTAATACATACATCTCATAAGAAAATCATTAATGCAAGCTTTTTTTGTACTTTTTACGTAATTTCTACCAATATACTCACTGAACCACATAGTAATATTTTGTGGACAAGCTAATTTAATTGGCCCTCTTTATAAAGATTTTAAAATTATACCATTTTAAAATAAAGATCATTTTTACATTAAAATTGAGTACACAAGGAAATTAATCTATATCTTTATCTTTTTTCTTCTTCTTTTTTATAAATTAGTGATAAGGTGAGTATCGAACCAGGACCTTCTGGTCACTAGTATGAGCCTTTCCCACTATCCGACTAACTCAATCTATATTTAAAGGGGAAGTTTCGTCGCCTTTCGTCTCTCGCCCCCTTTCGCTTCCCGCCCCCTCTTTTTTCCTTTTCATTTTTTGTATCATATCAACAATTGGACATACTAAAACTTTTTTTTCGTTTCCTGTACACTTTCTAAAACCACAAAATATTCCTATCCAATGAGTTGGTCCCGGGCTTTAATGATACCAACAAAGCGGCACACACCTTGTTGTTTGGTTCGTAGGCGTTTTGGTGGGGTGATATCGATTCCTGGGGTTGTAGAAGATCACAAGGGTCTGGTTGTTCGCCGATTCAAGTGGTACGTGAGTTGGGTCTAGAACGTCGTGAGATAGTTCGGTTATATATTTAAACGGCGAGCTTCATTTTTCGTCTCCCGGGCGGGCGCTTGCAATCCACACGCTTCATTTTGTTGTTCTTTTATGTCCCTTTAGGCATACTAAAACCTTTTTTTTCGTTTCCAGTACACTTTCTAAAACGACAAAACATTTCATATCCAATGACTTGGTCCCGAGCCTTAATTATACAAACATTTGGCTCGACTTTTTCCTTTTTTGATGTCTTGTATCAACAAATAGGAAGACTAAAACTTTTTTCTCGTTTCCAGTACACTTTCCAAAATCACAAAAATATTTTCTATCCAATGAATTGGTCCCGAGCTTTAATTATACGAACATCTGACGACGCAACCAGTTAGTCCTGGACATTAATTATACGAGCGTTTTGCCCGGCGATTGCCCGGCCCAAGCTACAAGTCATATACTTCAAAGTTCTTATTCTTTTTTTTTTGTATTTTGAACATTTCACATTTGAATTCTAAATAACTCTCTATTAGTTTATTATTTTATTATGTATTTGAATTACATAAATACAAATACATATTGTATTTTATAAAAAACCGGCTACTAAACCGAACCGATCCGAAACCGCCGTTTTAACCGAAATTGGTTTTTTCGATTTCCGGACCGGTTTTGGATTTCTTTTATGAAAAAACAAACCGATATGTCGGATCGCTTTTTTTTTTTGGCCAAAAAAGCTTAAAACCGATCCGATCGCACCCCTACTTCATTCACTGCTCACTTCAAAAAAATTATTTACTTCATCAACACAAACACCATAACAGCCTTAGAAGCACTATAATTGTGCCATAATAACTCAACACTTTCAAATACTATAATAATAATCGTAGTTCAGAGTTTGTTTTCGAACATTGTTTGGGAATAATAAAAATAAAAAACGTTTCGAAAGCATTATACAAACATTGAATAAACAATATATTAAAAAATATTTGTACAAACATCTATATTATAGATAAATTATAAACATGAATTAAATTGAAATTGTAACTAAAATATTTTCAAATCAATGTTATATAAAAGGCTTTAATAAACTTCTAAATCTAAAGAATGAATAGACAATTGTAATCATCTAACATATTGATAGTATGAGTTATATACTATATATGCATATTGCAAAATTAAGTAATCATATAAAATTGTTTTATATAGTTATAGTTTCTTTATTTATATTATATATTTTTTAAGGAAAAAAAGTGCAACACATGTTAGGCAAGAAAAAGTTAAAAACTCAATCAATTTTTTAGAAAGAAATCATTAGTTTCGAAATTACAATAATATTTCGTTTTCACAATTTCAAAAAATTAAAAATTTGGAAAATGTTTCAAAGTGAGTTGGCAAATCAGATATTTAAAATAAGGCTGATTCTGCCTCGGACTTGTAAAACGTACCGAGAAGGCAGACTATTTGTCACAATCTTAAATATTATATCCATAGTGAATAATCTATAAAGAAAAATATGAACATATAGGCTATTACTATTGTTCTTAATTCACAAGTATGACATTTACTCATTAAACAACAACCTGAGCCTCTCTAGGTTCGAGCCAGGACTTGTGATACCAAACCTATTCCTTGGTAATTGGTACCAAATTAACCGCAGCTATTGGATGCTCTAAATCATCACATTTTATGATCCAATGGTCATAAATGAAAAGAGCATTTGTAGCTTAGTTTTTTTTTTTAAATTAATATATTAAAATTAAAATTTACTAGAATTATTACTAAATATTAATGTTTGTGGGGCATAATTATAAAACTGATTGTTGGTGAATATAAGCTACATTTATGGCCAAGTTACCATAACGTTTACAATCATCTTCACTCCCTTCATTTACTCCCTCCATTTTTCGTTGATTTACCACCCAAATTTCAATCAAATCCCTAAATATTAGCCTCTTTTATCATCCTGATTCACCAAATATTATGGATCTTTTTTCAATCGCCTAGTAGCGAAAACGATTTTTAGGTTTTCTAGTTCTTCTTCTTTATTTCTCTTGTTCACCAAATTCAAAATTTTGCCATACCAAAACGATCGATTAAAATTTTGTCATTCAGTATGGTGTTTGAAGAACCCATGAGTTTTACACAATTACTTTCTCGTTAGTTGTTTAATTATGTATTTGTCCATTGTTATTTTTATATTTTTTTGTAATTAATGTGATTTTAATTATTTTTCGTGATGGTTATGCAGTGCAAAAGTGTAATGGCTAATTTAAATTAATAATTTCATAGCACTACATGTTAAAAATTTACATATGATAAAAGTTCAATCTGCAATATGAATTTTAGATATGAATGCTCATAGTTTCAGTCATTATATTAAAATGTAATCACTAATTTAGATTAACCATTACATGTGATTAATTGAAAAAATATGCACATAGATTAGAATGTTCAGAATTTTTTGCCATCATATTAAAGTATAATCGGTAATTTAAATTAACCATTCCATTCAATTAATTGGCAAATAGGAATGTATATATGAATGCTCGGAATTTTTTGCCACTATTTCAAAGTGTATGGCTAATTTAAACTAACAATTTCATATCACTACAGGTTAATTGGCAAAACATGCACATAGATTAGAATGTTCGGAATTTTTTGCCATCATATTAAAGTGTAATCGGTAATTTAAATTAACCATTTCATTCAATTAATTGGAAAATAAGAATGTATATATGAATGCTCGAATTTTTTTGCCATCATATCAAAATGTAATGACTAATTTAAATTAACAATTCCATTCCATTATATGGCAAATATGCACAGAGGTAAGAATGTACACAATTTTTTGCCATCATATTAGAGTGTTGTCGTTAATTTAAATTAACCATTTCTTTTGATTAATTGACAAATTAATTTGTCAATAGGTACAACTAATATATGCATCTCAGAAATAAATTCTTTTATCGAAATGCATTGATATTATAATTAAATAGGTTCCGTGATAAAATGGCACTAAAGTGTTAATTATGATGGGCATGCAAAGTAATTAAAATTACTAAAATTGTAAAATACTTAGAAAGACCAATTAAAACTAGTAGGTTACTGGCAAAGAAAGAGGATCAGTGATGTTTGTCCTGAATGCCGCATTGATCATCACCATCTTTCCACATATGAACCATTGGATGTCAAAGTAATTAATGAGGCGCGGAGCAATATATATGGAAAGGATTTGGAACCATCTTTCCGTATTTAATGGTGATTGGGTTTGAAAATATGAAAAAAAATTTGTTATAATCAATTTAATAATTGTAGCCTATAATTTAGTTGTTTTGAGATTAGTAGCAACAGAAAAAATTAAACTTTAGAATTGTAAAATAATATAATTAGTATTTAGTGATGGTAAATTGACTAAAATGCCATTTGGTATTAGTAGTACCAAAAAAATATTTGGTACCCTAAGTCACACTCTCCAGTTCATCAACTTGGGCAGTGATCAACAAAACTGTCTATTTTGTCTATATAAATTTAATCACTGTGAAGTTAAATTAATAATATAAATTCAATCATTATGAAAATTAATTGGATCAACAACTTAAATTAATCACCGAATGTCAATTTTGTCTATACCATCATTCATAATTTTTTTCGAACATTGTTTCAGAATAATAAAAATAAGAAATGTTTTGGAAACATTGTTGAAACAAATATTAAAAAATATTTGTATAAAATATAATTAAAAAAAACTATGAATTTGAACTAAATTGAATGTATCAACATAGATATATTAATGACTCCACATCCTCCAAATCGCTAAACCTTCACTATATTGGGAAAACAAATTAAAATTGATCAATTTATGATATGTGTTGATCAAACGCCAGATAAAGGAAAATTATTTTTACATTATTTGTGGATAGTATTATGACACTTGTTATTTCATAATTGTTAATTTAAGAGAATGTGTTTGATCCGACTATAAAATAACTTGAGTCTTTCTTACGATTCGCAGGAAATATTTGTTAAATAACTAAACAAAAATAAAATCTAATATATAAGAAACTTGGGCCAAAAGTCCATCATAAAGTCGTCAAAATCTAACTGAGAATTGTATAATCCTTATCTCATCGTGACCTGATGCACCCGATGCAAATAGTCGATAGCCCCATGTTTTTCATCGTGAGAACATAGACACCTGATGGCTGATGCAAGTCGGGAAGGCGTGGTATTGAAGGCATATTCAACAATCTTCAATTGGCAATTTGGCATTACCGCTACTCCAAATGTTATTTATGTTTGACATGTACTATCAACTATGATTACTATCTGATGTAACCCTAAGAATTAGATGTCTAAGGGGCCTCGTCCTGAGTTACTAGGCTCGGCCCATTAGCTCATCAATGGGGACCTACATCCATGAGACTCCTCGAAAGGCTGATCCAGGAGACTAGCCCAGCTCTAGCTTGGATCCTTGTCTTATTATGAGAGTCCTGTTTAAGCCCAGACGTACATCCAAGTACCCTTGATGAAGGACACTTGTCTCACATCCAGCCATTCAGGTACTATCTTTCTCTCTCCTATACCTATATATAGGGGACAAAGTCAGCAAAGGACGGTACGTGATTTTTACTCATTAATTGCATATTAGTACTTAGACACTCGCCGGATTCCCTACTAACTTAGGCATCGGAGTGTCTGTGGCCGGAAACGGTCACGCTTTCAGGTGTAGCTGAGACTCTCAGGAAGGATCGCTGGCTCCAAAGGCGCGACTTACTGGGAAGAGAACTATTTCTACTAGGTTGTTCAAGGTTATACCTGAGTCCGTAACTTCAGTGGGACGAAGCCCAATCCTCGGTCTGTTACCCGAGGCTCATCCGGATACTCGTCCATCATTGGCGCCGTCTGTGGGCTCGATACAGAAAGCTATGGATCAAGAATTACCACAAAATGAGCTCTCTACGAGTCTACCACCTCAACCTCAGGCTCCGGAAAATAACCCAGCTGTGTTCACTCCGGAGATGGAGGCTGAGATACAACGAAGGGTGCAGTTAGCTGTTCAACAGGCTTTGGCTAACATGCCCGCGGCTGTACATCAGGAAGGTCATTCTCAATCACATCATCATGATGAAGGGTATGGGGCATCGCATCATCCAAATGAGGATAACCAGAGGATTGAGAGGTCGCGACGATCTGCACCACTGCCAAGGGTAGTGCCTGCACCTCAACCTCAAAATCAGTACAGTCAACATAATGGTTCTGAGAGGCTACATAGGCCCGCACCACCTCCCCAGGAGGTGCCTGCAACTCAGGAACCAAACCTCCTACGCACAATTCAGGAGGAGATGGAAAAATTCAAAGTGACAATGCTGGCAACATTGAAACCACAGGTTCCATCTTACATGATTCCTCAAACAAGGATGCCATTCTCGGTGCGTTTAGAAATGAAGGACGTACCAACAGGATACATATTGCCGCGGCTCAACCAGTATAATGGCACCGGAGATCCTCAAAAGCATTTGAGGGGTTATACAGCTCAAATGATTGTATCTACCCCAGATAAGGATATGTATGCCAAGGCCTTTCCTAATAGTTTGACAGGGAAGGCTCTGGATTGGTTTATGCAGCTGCCACAAGGGTCAATTGATACTTTCGATCAAGCAGCACTTGCTTTCTTGGCTAAGTTTGGTTCAGAGATAAACCAAGAGGAGGATGAGAGAGCCTTGTTAGCAATCAAACAAAAGCCGGGCGAGACCCTAAAGGCATATCACAAGAGATATAATGATAAGTTACTTACGTTGCCCTCGGTGGATGCTAGGTTGGCATACATGGCCTTCTATGAAGGATTGCAATATGGGAAACTTAAGAAAGCATTGACATTGGAAAAACCAATGGGGAAAGATGAACTCACGGCTAAGGTTCGTCGATATATCGATGTAGAAGAGTTGCGGCTGAAAGATAAAGATCATAAGGACCTTAGAGAGACAGTCCTTCAGAAGCAAACCTCAAAACCAAAGGTGTGGGAACGGTTGCAGAGGCCTAGAGGCGCGGACTTCCCTCAATTAACTCAAGGAAAGAAGTATGCACAAACTTCTACTCCATCTAAAGCTGTGGCTAAATGCACTTCTTCAAGAGGATCGGAGAGGGGAGTCGCGAGTCTTAATATCTCTATGGCAGAAGTTTATTCAGAGATATCAGACAAGGGTCTCCTACCAAAACCACCGAGATTGACCACCCCTTATGGGAAAAGGGACAAAAGTAAATACTGTGAATATCACAGAGAATGTGGCCATGATACAGGTGACTGTAGAACTTTGGAGAAGGAAATTGAAAAATTAATAGAGCGAGGATACCTCCGAGAGTATACAGATCACAAAGGTAAAGGCAAGGGTCGTGCAAGGAGTCCGCAGCATAGCCGCGACTCTGTTAAAAAAGAGAAGCGTGACCATTCTCCTGTGATCACAGGGAGAATAAACACAATTTCTGGAGGTCCTAGTGGTGGGGGAGATTCACGTAACTCGCGGAAGAGGTATGCAAGACGTGATGTGTATGCTTTCAATTCAATTCCATCCACACACTGAACCCATCACATTCACGGAAAAGGACATGGAAGGAATTGAAGTACCACATGATGATCCATTCATAATAGTCCCGGTGATAGGGACATTAGAGGTTGATAGGATGTTGGTTGATACAGGAAGTTCATCGGACATCTTATATCTGTCTACCTATGATCAACTACATCTTCCACGCAGCAGGTTGCAGCCGGCCAACACATCCCTAACAGGATTTACTGGCCATTCAATCACACCAGTGGGCGTTGTGGCCTTGGATGTAGCCTTTGGAAGAGGAGGAAAATCTGTGACCACATTGGTGCGATTCACAGTGGTTGACATCCAAGATTCGGCGTATAATGGAATAATTGGCAGACCTACCCTCACGGCTATAAAAGCCATTATTTCTCCTGCCCACATGAAAATGAAGTTCCCAACTCCAGGGGGAACAGGAGAGATGAGGGGGGACCAGAAAAACGCCAGGATGTGTTATCTAAGTTCAGTTCCGTCAGAGAAGGTCGGGGACAAACGAAAGGTATGTAACCAGGTCCTAGTTACCACAAAGGAAGAAAAAGATAATTCACCTAAAGAACGTGAGGTGGAAACTTATGCCCCGCATGAGGAAATAGAACAGATTCCTTTCATAGTCACGGATCCATCCAGAACATTCCGCATAGGGACAAAATTGGATGCGAAGCATAGAGAAGAGTTAATCAGGCTGATCCGCGGCTATAAGGACGTCTTCGCTTGGGGCCCGGAAGACATGCCTGGGGTAGACCCACGCACGGCTATGCATAAGCTATACGTCGAGCCTTCCTACACCCCAATAAAGCAAAAGAAAAGAACATTCAATGCTGAGAAGAACAAAGCTATTAGAGAGGAGGTCTCGGCTCTACTACAGGCAGGGGCAATCAAAGAGTTGAAGTTCGCGACATGGATTGCGAATGTAGTATTGGTTAAAAAGCCGAATGGCACGTGGAGAATGTGCACGGACTTCACAAGCCTCAATAAGGCGTGCCCAAAGGACTTTTATCCACTTCCATGTTTGGCACGATTGGTGGATGGAAGCGCGGACCATGAAATGTTTGACTTCATGGATGCTTCAAGAGGTTACCACCAAATATTTATGGATGAGGAAGAGGCTGAGAAGACAGCATTCATAACAGAGTACGGCCTGTATTTTTGGAAGGTTATGCCATTTGGGTTAAAAAACGCAGGCGCGACTTATCAGAGAATGGTGAATACCATGTTTCAGCAACAGATAGGCCGCAACATGGAAGTTTATGTTGATGATATGCTCGTCAAGAGTAAGCTTCGGAAAGATCATCTTCCCAATTTGACCGAAACTTTACAGACTCTACGAATAAATAAGTTACGCATTAACCCGGAGAAGTGCTCGTTTGGCGTGACTTCTGGCAAATTCTTGGGTTACATGATAAGCAAGAATGGCATAGAGCCTAATCCCGACAAGATAAAGGCTATAACAGATATGAAGGCCCCCACAAGCTACAAAGAACTTATGAAGCTCAATGGATGTTTGGCTGCATTAAGCAGATTTATATCCAAGTCAGGAGAACGCAACTTGCCTTTCTTCAGAAACCTTAGGCGTGCCCCTGAGAAATTCTACTGGGATGAGGATTCCCAAAGGGCTTTTGAGGAGTTAAAAAGTTATTTAACTAGTCCAAGGTTGTTGACACATCCAACCGAAGGGGAAACTTTACAGTTATACCTAGCTGTGGCTGAAGGGGCAGTAAGTGCGGTATTGATCAAACTGGACGAAGGTGTACAACGACCTATATATTATGTTAGCCACGTCTTACGAGGATCAGAATTGAATTACCCACTTATTGATAAATTCACTTATGCTTTGATAGTGGCAGCAAGAAGACTGAAAATATACTTCGAGTCACACCCAATTGAAGTGGTCACGGATCAACCACTTAAGAGGGTAATAGCAAGCCCAGTTCTGTCAGGCAGATTAACTACATGGGCCATAGAGTTGAGTGAATTCCAGATAACCTTCATACCAAGGACAAGCATTAAGGCTCAGGCATTGGCAGACTTTATTAATGAATGCACGGACCCAACAGCAAGGATGGAAGTCGCGGCCCCTAACGAGCTAAAGTGCCCACAATGGATATTAAACGTGGATGGGGCCAAGAATAGTAAGGGATCAGGGGCAGGAATAGTCATTCAAGGTCCGAATAATGTAAAATTCAGCTATGCTCTGAGATTCACCTTTTACACCACAAATAATGAAGCAGAGTACGAGGCTTTAATTGCAGGGTTACAGTTGGTACACAGTCTCGGGGTCAAAGAAGTCACGGTGAAAGGGGATTCTAAATTGATGATGGATCAGATAAATGGCACATGTGAAGTCAAAAATGAATCTTTGATGATGTACCAAGCTAAAGCTAAGATAGAGGCTAAGAAATTCAAACAAATTATCTTCCAACATGTGCCTCGGACAGAGAACCAAGACGCGGATTACCTATCCCAGTTAGCCACGGTATGGTATGAGGAGCTACCTTCGGAGGCACTAATAGAGGTCCGAGACATACCGGCTCATCAGATTAATCAGGTCTCTATTGTGTTGGACGAAGAAGAGGATTGGCGCACGCCCATAGCCAAGTATCTACTCCATGAAGAGTTGCCATTAGATGAGACCAAGGCTCGCACTCTTAAGGCCAGGATACATAGGTTCCACATGATTGAAGGGGAACTATATAAAAAGTCGTGGGAGGGACCATTGCTGTATTGTGTGGCTAGCAGGGACACAGCCAAAATATTGGCAGAGGTCCACAACGGATGGTGCGGCAGTCATATAGGCCAAGGAGCATTGGCATTAAAGGTCACCAGAAATGGGTATTTTTGGCCAACACTCAGGAAAGACGCGGTCGACTATGTTCGAAGATGCAATGCTTGTCAGAGGCAAGGGGCCATATCACATTTGCCAGCCACGGCTATGACTCCAATTGTCACCCCGATTCCCTTTGCTATGTGGGGAATTGACTTGGTAGGGAAGTTACCAAAAGCCAAAGGAAACGTGGAATACGTAATAGTGGCGGTGGATTACTTTTCTAAATGGGTAGAAGCCGCGCCAATGGCAAGAACAAAAGGAGATGATGTGGTAAAGTTCATATGGAAGTACATAATTACCAGGTATGGCGTGCCTAAAATCCTTATCTCAGATAATGGCCCCCAGTTTGAAGGAAAAATACTAAGGGATTTCTGTGAAAAATATGAAATCGAGCAACGATTTGCTCCGGTATATTATCCCCAAGCCAATGGCCAAGTGGAAATGATGAATAGGGTAATCTTTAATGGGATAAAGAAAAACCTCATACAAGCTGAGACTACTCAAGGGGCGTGGCTGGAAGAATTACAAGTGGTCTTGTGGTCAATGCGAACCACACCATCTAAGGCTACAGGTGAGACTCCCTACAGCCTTGTGTATGGAACCGAGGCACTACTCCCAGTGGAAGTAGGACTACCAACGTTCAGGCAACGGGGTTTCGATGAGAGATTGAATGAGGAAAGACTAAGGCAACAAATGGACTTCCTGGATGAACTGCGAGACCAGGCTTTGTATAAAACACAACAATATAAAAGCCTCATGGCTCGGGCATATAA
Organism: Echium plantagineum; assembly: GCA_003412495.2. Taxonomy (NCBI): domain Eukaryota; kingdom Viridiplantae; phylum Streptophyta; class Magnoliopsida; order Boraginales; family Boraginaceae; genus Echium; species Echium plantagineum. The sequence goes on along the minus strand of CM016561.1, from coordinate 26,349,000 downwards.
CAGACGCGTCCGAGGAAGACAGTTCAAAGTGGGGGATCTTGTCCTTAGACTCTATTCAGCAGCAAATCCACGAGAGGTGAACAAGTTAAGTCCTAATTGGGAAGGACCATACAGGGTGGCGACAGTATTAGGCCCAGGAACATACAAATTGGAAGAGCTCAATGGTGAACCAGTTCCCAGGACGTGGCATGTCACCAAGTTGGTCAAATTTTACATTTAAGTAAATCAGTTGCAAATGACTGCAGGGAAAGACATGTATAATTTAATCAAGTCTAATAAATCATTTGTTTACTGTGTTATAACAAGTAACATGCAGGAGTCTCGGCTACTCAACCTCCAACATGTGACTTACATCGGATAAGTCACTAGAGGTCACGGCTATTCAACCTCCAACATGTGACTTACATCGGATAAGTCACTAGAGGTCTCGGCTATTCAACCTCCAACATGTGACTTACATCGGATAAGTCACTAGAGGTCACGGCTATTCAACCTCCAACATGTGACTTACATCGGATAAGTCACTAGAGGTCTCGGCTATTCAACCTCCAACATGTGACTTACATCGGATAAGTCACTAGAGGTCTCGGCTATTCAACCTCCAACATGTGACTTACATCGGATAAGTCACTAGAGGTCTCGGCTAGTCAACCTCCAACATGCGACTTACATCGGATAAGTCACTAGAGGTCTCGGCTATTCAACCTCCAACAAGTGACTTACATTGGATAAGTCACTAGAAGTCTTGGCTAGTCAACCTCCAACAGGTGACTTACATCAGAAAAGTCACTAAAGGCCTTGCTCAATTAACCTCTAAAAGATAACTACAAGTTACCAGAGGTACAACTTTAACATCTGACACGACTCATGACAAAGTCAATAAAAGTCGAGATAAGATACTTGCATTATTCTAGGTGCATTGCAAAAACATATCTTCATTTCGGAGATTCAGAAAAGTTTTGCAAAGGGGCCCGGGAGTATACATACATGCAATATCAAGAAGACAGTAAATGAAAATCATATATTGAAGAAAGTTGAGCAAATACAAAAGATAGGGTTACACGGGGGGATCAGTAGGGATGGGGAGAGCCTTGAGTTTCTTAAATTCCTCAACGAGCTCAGCTAGCCCCGGACATTTTTCTGAATTCAACGAGGCAAACTCGGAAAGAATACAGGACTGATTCTTTTGGATATGATGGCGAAGAGCAGGACTCTTCATGAAAACCTTCACTTGATCCTGGACCGTAGCTGGAATGGAATTCTTCAGATCCACGGCTGACTTGGCAAGTGAGCTAGCTCTCTTCTTCCAGGTTTGGCTGTCCTTCTCAAAGGATTCAGCTTTAGCCTTGACCGCAGCCAATTCAGCATCCTTGTCCTTCAAGAGCGCGGCTGTCTCCTCCTTATGCTTGGTCAACTCAGCCCGGAGGAGGGTGGCGCGCTTATTTTCCATATGAGCCTTAGTCTCTTGCTCTTTAGCCGCATCTTTCCAAGACTGGGCAAGGGTCTGGTTGGCATCGGCCGAGCTTTCAGCCTTCTTCAATTTCCCCTCCAAATCTTCACAGACTAGCTCCAGCTGACGAGCCCTCCTCCCTAACACGAAAACCCCATTCATTGTCTGAAGGGGATAAAGATCAGCCCTAGAAGAAGAAAAGGGAAAATAATAACGAAAGAAAAGAGCACGAACCTTCAAGTGGTGGTGCAGGACCTCGGCACTTAGATCCGTGGCATCGTCAATATCCTCATAGGGAGCACATTCACCTCGCAGCATTAATGGCTTAACAGCTTTTAGGCTATCTTGAGGATGCCCCCATTCTGAGTCCTTCTCAATGACCAGGGCAGCCCCGGGGAGGATGTAGGGAGAAGGCATATAGGTCATACTATACCTTACATCTACAGCCTTCCCCTCAGGGGTAAAAAGGGAGTCGCGAATACCCCCCCGAGTAACGCGGGTGGTGGTGCTCCCATCTTCACCACGAATGGGACCTTCCATGTTTGAGGACCTCAGTTCAGGGCCTCGGGAGTCCTTACTCTTCTTAGCCAAGGGACCTTTATTGGCCGCAACCTTCTTCCTTTTCAAGGAAGTAGAAGGAACAGAAGGAGGGACCGTTTTACCTTTCTCTTTGGGCAGAGGACCCTCGGGAGCAGAGGAAGGAGGCACGGATTGTAGAGGCACAGGCTCGACCCTCCCTGTTTCAGGCAAAGGGCTCTGAACAGGCACGGCCAAAGAAGGAGTTTTCTCACCAAACATAGCCTCAAAATCGAGACTTAGATGGGAAGGAGCCTCCAGAGCCGCATCCATCACATCATCTGCAAATGAAAACAACACAAGTTATTAAACCCGGGGAAGGTAGGCACAAAGATTGGAAATAAGCAATCAAACAAGAAGAAATACCCCAAGTGACGGTACGAGTAAAGCGCTTATTTACTACCCCGGCCAGCATGAGACTACCCTCGTCACAACAAGTGTTCCAGTGCAAAGGAGCCTTAAAAGTGGTACGAAGAATCTCAAGGCTTAGTTTATCCTCAGCGGAGCTTTTATACTTCTTGAGACCATGATTTAGTGTCTTAGGCTGCCATTTGCGGGGTATCCCTATTCCAAAGTCTCCTTTCACTAAACACCATACTCGGTGATAGAAATTATCAGGAACTTTACTGGGTCGCGGAGTACTCAAAAAGGCACAACCCTTCATAGCGGAAAAATAATATTGACCTTTGTGGGTGGCCGAATACATGAGGCGAAAAAGACCTACGGTGGGTACTACCCCAGCCCTCGCACATGCTACTTGGAAAATGGTTAGGATGACATGACCCATTACAGTTATCTGACCAGGGGCCGAGGGGAGTACTCTAAGGATCTCCTGTACAAAGGGAGTTAAGGGAAACCTAAAACCTACGTTTAGAGAAAGAATGTGTATGGGAGTGAAGCCGTCTTCATGCTTCAGGAAAGTCTCGTCTCCAGAAGGAAGACGAAGGATAAAGGAATGAGGAATTCCATAATAGGACCTAATGCGACGTAAGTTTACACGAGAGTCTACAGGGAGAGAATCCGCTATGAAGGTAGGTTCCTTACCATCAGCAAAAAGGAGATTTAAGAGGTCATCCCCGGAAACTTCCTCGTTTTCCCCCGCGGCCAAATCTGAACCCCCAGCTTCTTGAGTACCAGAGGTATTGGCTGAGTACACAGTAGCCGAGGGAGTAGACACCCGTGGCGGAAGGGTAGATGTATCCGCAGCTAGGGGCGATAACAGTTGAGGGGGAGGATTGTTCAGCAAGTCTTGAAATTCTACATCGTCATCGGCAGTCGCGGCTGTTTCAGGCGGAGACACTTCCACCAACGAGTCATCAGAACTCTCGGAGGCATGCTCCTCGACAGTAATAGGTTGGGGTGCGGGTGGAATAGTTTCCCTCAGAGGAGAAAGAACAGGCGCGTTGTCATGTTCCGAGGAGAGTGGGGCATTCAGCTACACAAAAGAGATAAATCAGAATCAAAAGTAACACATATGGCTGAAATCTAGAAAACCCGAGTCCTACCTCGTTCATCATGGTCTCGTTAGATTGATAAGCTGCGGAATTAGTCCCGTCCATAGAGATTTCTGCGTGGTAAACAGGAGATAGATTCATTAAAGATATTCAGGTGCGCCTATAAACCGCACACGTCATAAACAAAAGATTATAAGAGAACATATTTAAAAGATCAAAGAGAGGAATTTCAAAAGGTTTTAGGAGGGAAATCTGAAGAACAGTCCAAAGGTCAAATTAACCGATTCATCTCCTGGGTTTACTACACTTATCGCCCACCAAGCCCAGAAAAGGGGAAATATACAACACTTTGGTAGCAGGGGTAAGAGATAACCCAAACGTCTATCCCCAAGAGAAACTTACCGACGAAATTCCGGTTTCCGGCGGAGAAAATAAAAAGATTATCCTAAAATTGAGAAAGTTTAGGGAAGCAAAGGGGCAAATTCTATACCGCCTCAGAGATCTTACAGTGATACTCACCGGATGTCACACAGGAGAAGAAGAACACCGTTTGGGGAAAAGACAGAGAGTATTTGGGGAAGATGATGAAAGTGGGCAACTTTCAGAGAATATGAAGGGTGAAGAAAATAAAGAAGTACGATTGAAGGAGTTCTCACACCTTTTATAGACCTCAAGTGCAACTGTTCACCTTCTGAAGCGATCCTGGGCTGACACGTGTCACGTCGGCGTATATCCCAATAAGAGGTTTCAAATTGTCTGAGCAAGCCTGAGTTTATCTCCTCGTCTTCATCCATTACCCATAGACGCGGAGGCACATGGATTCATGACCAGCAGATAAAAGGGGCAATGATGTAACCCTAAGAATTAGATGTCTAAGGGGCCTCGTCCTGAGTTACTAGGCTCGGCCCATTAGCTCATCAATGGGGACCTACATCCATGAGACTCCTCGAAAGGCTGATCCAGGAGACTAGCCCAGCTCTAGCTTGGATCCTTGTCTTATTATGAGAGTCCTGTTTAAGCCCAGACGTACATCCAAGTACCCTTGATGAAGGACACTTGTCTCACATCCAGCCATTCAGGTACTATCTTTCTCTCTCCTATACCTATATATAGGGGACAAAGTCAGCAAAGGACGGTACGTGATTTTTACTCATTAATTGCATATTAGTACTTAGACACTCGCCGGATTCCCTACTAACTTAGGCATCGGAGTGTCTGTGGCCGGAAACGGTCACGCTTTCAGGTGTAGCTGAGACTCTCAGGAAGGATCGCTGGCTCCAAAGGCGCGACTTACTGGGAAGAGAACTATTTCTACTAGGTTGTTCAAGGTTATACCTGAGTCCGTAACTTCAGTGGGACGAAGCCCAATCCTCGGTCTGTTACCCGAGGCTCATCCGGATACTCATCCATCACTATCTATTGTTAATGTGGTTTTTAAGGTTTGGGGACCGAGCTCCGATCCTCACCTAATTCTTGTCAAACTTGGTCTATATCGGGGAATTTGGATCACCTGTAATACTTTGTGTACTGACACTTTTTTTTACATTTCTATGCTGGGTCATTTAGTATAAAATATAGGAATCAGTTCGCATTGGTGAAACGAAAATTTAGGTAATGAATGAAACATTCGAAATTCAAGTGTACTAGCTATCTGCTAAATTCATTATCGCATGTAATTCAAATTCATTGAATGGTGCCTAGATATTTTCAGATTAATTAGTGTCCAAAATGATGTATGATTCGAGTTATGTGGTTGCCGTCTGTCTATGGCTTAATAGTCTAGTGATACCTAATTTACAATTTTAAATAAGAGATTTAGGTTCAATTACAAAATGCATATTGAAACAATTTGTCTTATATTGGTTATAGATTCAATTACAAAATTATCATTAAAGACAATTTATTTTATATTTTCATTTTCCTGTCGCTGATTTACAAAAAAAAAAAAAAAAAGAGTTAAAATACCTCACTTATTGATTAGGTGGTCTAGAATTTAGCAACACTCCAAAATTGTTCAATAAGAAGATAAGCATGCGTTGCCAAACTGAACTTAGAAATAGATGTATGTTGGACATCCTTGTGCACACCATTCATAATGCTCACTCTCAAATCAATCTTAATTAAAGTGTATTTTAATGGAAAACCTTTTCATCTTTTCAACTATCTTAAAATGGAGCTTTGATTATTTCATCTAAAACACGAGTCTATTTTAGTTAACATATATCACCCAAAATGTACTCTAGCTAAGGTCGGGTGTTACTTTTTTCTTTTCTTAGAAGTTGGATCTCATGGCTTTCTTAAAGACTCTCTTCTTCAGATGGATTATAAATCGAGAAATGTATTTTAGAAAGAACCAAACAAGGGAGAAGACCAATGGAAGTATGGGGCACGAAACTAGAAGGAACTTTTGCAAGATTTCAGCAAATTATTGTTTTTACACACCGCGATATCAGCAAGTTATCTCCACCTCAATCACTTTGTCACTTACCATTAGGTTATCCCGAAGGCAGGTCGGACGTTACTTTGTTTATACCAATATTTGATTATGACAAACAATCAATACACATAATAAAAAATCATATTTATTAAATTGATTCCATAATTGATGAACATACACCAAAATCAAATAAAAAGAGAGACCCTAAAATTAAAATAATGCTATTTCTTCTCAATAGTGTGAAAGGAGACACAATAATTTAAATTAACGAAAGCAGATAATCTATCTAATATATTCAATCTGGATGATGTAGGAGTAGTTAGATATCTTAATCAACTGCTAACCACTTGTTAATTTCTCGGAAATTCAGCTGTTCACAAACTAGCTAGTTTAGATAGCTAGCTGCTACCGGTTAAGTTGTCTTAGCTTGATCTGTTGCGATATTTTGAGGGGTGACCAAAAGATTATTTATTGTACATAAAACTGAAAAAAGTTCACTAGTCGAATTACAGTTAAATCTCAATAAATTAATACTTCACAAATTAATAAATTCTTCAAGATTATAAATTTGTGTGATCTCGATTTGGACTAATTTTAAAAATGAACAAAATTGCTAAAATAATAAGATAAATATTTTTTAAAAAAATTCCTTTATAATATTAGGTCCCACGAATATTATAAATTAATAATCTTTAGAAATTTAAATAATATTATTACAATTTATTTAAAATATGACTCTATTGTAGTTTGTTTTATTCTTGAAGTTTAAATCACTTTTGAAGACACGGTATCATCTTCATCTTCATCATCAACATTGTTTTCTTTTCGAGTAACGGTATCATCTTCATCTTCGTCATCAACACGTCAAAATGTTTTCTTTTCGAGTAACGGATTCTAAAGACACGGTATCATCTTCATCTTCATCATCAACATTGTTCTCAAATATACTTACTTAAATTCAAGGTCTCAATAACTTACGTATAGTACGTTGAATATATACTTATATTATCATTAAACTTTTCATGTCATTAAACTCTACATATACTTATACAAAAACTTTGATGTCAGATTGTGTTTTGGTCCTCTAAAGTTCAATGGTTACAGATTCATCCTTGAAATTGGACAAAAATTGTCACTTAGTCCAAAAATTGATGAAGACGTTAAAACTTAACGCAATTTTGTCCTATATAAGGCAAGGCAATCACACAATTGACGTTACCATTAATTTTAACACTTATGTCGATTGATGGAGTAGTAAGTGTAATAAATCGACTTAAATTAATTAATTATAATGATAAAAATATAATAAAATTTAGATTTATATCTTATCGCTTAGAACTCGTTAAAATTGCTTGGTTCGGGACTCGTAGTCGATTCGATTAATGTTTGCACCAATCCTTACCGAGCCAGCCCACAAACGGACCAGCCCAGCAAGAACCGGCCCAACCCAGGAGCCTTTTTAAGCCAAAAACCAGCAAACCCTTCTTCCATCTTCAAGAAAAACGCAGCAACAGCAACACCATCTTCCCAATCGAATATCTCCCTCATCCGAGCTCGAAATTGTGTCATTCTTGACTCGATCTGCATCTAGAAAAATCCTTCTTGAAGTTTAGCACTATTTTCAGGTAAGAATTTCGCTCCTTTTTGTCGAATTTTGGCTGTTTTGTACGTTGGTTATGCACCTTCAAATAACCTTTCGTCCACCCTACTTCAGCGATGAATTTCGCTCCCTTCCAAACCGATTTTGGCACGGTTCTTTGCCCAGAATTCATCCTTGCACATCACTCTAGATTCTAGCAGCAACAATCAGGTAAAACTCTCCTTCCATGGTCGCGTTTTTTTTATCGTTTCGGGGGCCATTGTAGCAGATCTGTCTGTCCATTTTGTTTTACAGATCTGCTCGAATGGCCCCCAAAACGATCGAAAAACGCGACCATGGAAGGAGAGTTTTACCTGATATTTGCTGCTAGACCCTAGATTGATGTGCAAGGATGAATTCCGGGCAAAGAACCGTGCCAAAATTGGTTTGGAAGGGAGCGAAATTCGTCGCTGAAGTAGGGTGGACGAAAGGTTATTCGAAGGTGCACAATCAGCGTACAAAACAGCCAAAATTCGACAAGAAGGAGTGAAATTCTTACCTTGAAATCGTGCTAAACTTCAAGAGGGATCTTTCTAGATGCAAATTGAGTCAAGAATGGCACAATTCCGAGTTCGGATGAGGGAGAAATTCGATTAGGAAGATGGAGTTGCTGCTGCGTTTTTCTTGAAGAGGGAAGAAGGGTTTGCTGGTTTCTTGCTGGGCTGGTCCATTTGTGGGCTGGCTCGCTATGGATTGGTCCAAACATTAATCGAGACTACGAGCCCCGAACCAATTTTAACGAGCTCTAAGCGATAAGATATAAATCTAAATTTTATTATTTTTATCATTATTGAATAATTATCATTATAATTAATTAATTTAGGTCGAGTTATTAGAGTAAGTCCTAATTTTGTCCAATTTAATGATTAGTTTACAATTCTTAAACTTTTGAGGACCAATCAACAATCTCAACGTAAACTTCCTCACAAACTTATTATGAAGTGATTGTTGCCTATGTAGGTGACATCGTAAAACACCGAAAGTTTAGTTTTAATTTTCACTAGAATTGCTCTCTTTTTCTGTTTCGTATGACTTTAGTTTCTACTATTGTTTTATATACTCCTTTCATCTCATTTTGATTGTCTATCTTACTTTTGCACAAAGTTTTAGGAAAATTCAAATTCATCTCACATCACTCCATTTTTCCTTCACAAATTTGAACTAAAAATAACTAAATTTGGGATTTCTATTTTGAGAAAATTAAACAAATAGATTGGGATGGAGGTACTATTTCTAATATATCCGTAGTTTTTATCTATTCTTTCTTATGAGGTTAGTCTCTACTATTATTCAATATAGTTCTGATTCACTAATAGTTTAACCGTCCTTTCTTTTGTAATTATAGTGTTTTATCGGATTCGTGTCCAATTAATGTCTTAACGTTTAAATGATCATCGTTGTTGTGTATTCTGTCTCGAGATTCGGTGATATCTCTCATGTTTGTATTGATCGGTATTGTTTCTCACATCCTTGTTTTCTTATTTGTTATAGGTATATCCTTAGTGTTTTTTATTTCTTTGTGTTTTTTTTGTGAATAAGCGATTTTATTAAAAAGTTGGATAAATATACAATAATTTCGAACTGTTGGAAATTGATGTGTCAATTTCCTCAATTAGTGCCCGTGAACTATATCATCTATATATACGGTTCAACAACCGATAGTTATCTGAACTATCTGTAGTCTCACCCGAGATAATGCCGGGGGTCATCGAATGGTAGACTAGGCTCTCACGATGATCTTCGGGATTCGTGTATACGGTCTTATACGTTGAATCCCGATGCCTTCGTTACTCGGGCTATGAGGTCACACACGTAACAATTACCGAAGATACTTTCGAGTAATGACCCGAAAGTGAATAAGGGATTTGATCCATATTGAGGAATTTCGGTTCGATCGAGATCGTGTCCCGACCGAACCGATGGTGCGCCCGGAATTGGTTCCGGACACACCATTTGGGGTTTATGTGATATATATATATATTATCATTTATTGAAATGATTTAATTAATTAATGAATTAATTAAATAAGATATGATTTAATTAATTAATTAAGATTAATTAATTCCATCATCATGAATGGTTGACATCTTGGTGGCTACTTTATGTCTTGGGAAGGCTTTGTAAGACTTGAGAAGAACTCTTGTAAGAGAATCTTCCATGGACCAAGAGGCATTAACCATATGGATGGTTAATGTGTTTGTTTAGTGTATAATGTGTTTCATCATCCATTCTATATCATAAGATGATATAGAATGGGTAGAGAATCAAGCTAACTATCACACAACTCTTGTTAGAGAACACAAATAAACACACACTTCATCTTCAAACCCTCTAGCAAAACTCTAAGTGTTAGAGTATAGAAATTGTTCTATAGTTTGCTATAGTAGTTAGACTACACACTCCTCAATAACACACACTAGTCCAAGTGTGTCTTATTGCTATCTAAGGTATTGGTGTGGACTATTTTATAGTAGTTCCATATCACCTTGGTGATAGAAATTTCTTCAAGAAGAAAGCAAGGAGCAAGGTGTGGGGATAAGCACTTGAAGATCATATCGCTTCCGCTCACGCTTCAAAGGTATATCTTTGTAGCCACACTCTTTCATTATGTTAGTTGTAGCATATTCACACTATCTTTAAACATATACTTCTATGAGCTAGTTCTATTGTGTAAGTTCTAACGATCAACGAATTAGGGTTTTCTAGACATATGAACTATCGTAGTTCATTGTGTCTTGCAACCCCGGGATATTCCAACACGAACAAGGCAATAAAGACCATCTAAATAAGCCCAACTAAAATGGATTAATATTAACGATCCAAATCAAATACGGATCACTAGACATCAGCCCAATCAGCCAATGTCCAACCTAGAAATCATCTACTATATAATCAAACCCTCATTTTCAGAACTTCCTTTGCTGAAATTTGCGCAGCCATATAGACGGAAATGGAGTTTGAGAGCTCTGCCTGATGCCGAAGAACATGTTCATTCATAACTTGATTCCACTGATTCCATATGAACCAAAAGCTAACACACCAATACAAGAACTTAAATGTTTCTTGAGTTGTAGCATCATGTGATTGAGAATTCCACGTTTGATCCCAATCTGTTTGCGTGGAAAGAAGTCTAGGAGAGGATGCAACTTTTGGAACAGTTGTGTCTTTGAGACCTTTTGGATCTTGTGAATTGGTACCCTGACCAATTAACTGATTATGTCTATCCGGAACCGGTGTGTCATTTGATGTTGATGCCATGTCTGTAGAATGATGTTCTGTAGAATGATGTTCCTCGGGAATGCCTGGATCTGAATCGATAAGATATTCACCGCCGCCACCGATAGCAATAAAGTGACCCCGGTCACCCAAAAGAGTAAACTCAACCCAAGATTTCACTGGTTGTGCCTTAATCCATAAACCATACACAATATGCTTCTTAAAATCTGTTTTCACTTTTATCAGCCTTTAATTCAATTCGATCATAACCAGCAAAAGATGAACCCAATCTAGCGGCAACATCACGAGTCAGATATTCCTCTTGTAAATCCCGAATTTGAATCCAAAAAGGGCATGAATCAAAAGGCAATGAAATGGGGTTAAGACCCCGCTTCCAATGTTCCATAAGTAGTAAATTATTTTCGAAGCACCAAGGCCCTTGATTCATGATTCGTAATTTTTCAGAGACACTAGGGAAAAAGACATGTAACATGGTGTCTGACACACGAGCGAAATATCGGTGTCCGATTAGTCATGTTTGGAAATGGCCGAATTGATATGAAAAGATAAGGTGGTCTCCAATTAACACCATAAACAGTCATTTAGTTCGTTGGCCATTCAAAAAACATATGTGAAAATGCTAAAATCGTCCCTGCCTAATAGTTACATGCATGTAACGTGATGTAATTAACAGAAAAAAGTGATCATTATACTAACAAGGATTGATTTATAATAGCTGATCAAACGGGGCCTTTTGATACATAAATTATCAACCGATTTTATTACCCAAACATATATAATTATCCCAATCATTTGTCGTTTCTCGAATATTGGACGATCGATTTGATTCATAGGTTTATACTTATACACGTCAAAACTGACATATCTACTTGTCCTAACGTACTTTCAATTCCCAAGTGTCCTCAGCGCCTAGCTAAATAAATAATTTATTGATGATCAGAAAGACATCAAACAAAACCATTCTTTGGAACCAAAATTCTCAACTATGGAAAAACTGCAAAAACCTTCAAACTTTGAAGAAAATACACTCTTTATTGATCACCAAAGGCTTCATTAACAATGTTAGATTCCTCAGGGAGCTCATTTACGCTGCTGCAATATCTACTCCATATACAATTAATTATGCCCATAAACTGTTTGATACTATTCCTGAACCAGACCTTTTCATGTGGAACACAATGCTTAGAGGCTCGGCTCAAAGTTCAACTCCACTGCGTACCATTTCGCTTTTTGCCCGAATGGAAAGACGAGGTGACGCGTCTGATCATTACACGTTCCCGTTCGTTCTTAAGGCATGTACTAGGGTAGGTTGGGTTAAAATGGGTTGTGCAGTACATGGGAAGATTGTGAAGAGTGGTTTTGAGTGTAACAAGTTCTCTAGGAATACACTTATTTATTTTCATGCCAATGTCGGGGATATAGAGATAGCTAGGAAGTTGTTTGATGATGTCGCGAAAAGGGATGTTGTTGCCTGGTCTGCAATGACTGCTGGGTATGCTAAGAGAGGGGAACTGAGAGTGGCCAGGAAACTTTTCGATGAGATGCCCGAAAAGGATATGGTTTCATGGAATGTGATGATCACGGGATATTTGAAGCATGGAGATATGGGGAGCGCGAGGGATTTGTTCAATGTGGTGCCAAAGAGGGATGTTGTGACTTGGAATGCAATGATTTCAGGGTATGTAAGTACGAAGGAGTATGATAAGTCATTAGCGATGTACGAGGAAATGAAGGGAGCTGGTGAACACCCTGACGAGGTTACTATGTTGAGCCTTTTGTCTGCTTGTGCTGAATTAGGTAGTTTAGATGTTGGGGAGAGAATGCATGGCTCAATCCTGGAAATAGGAAAGGGAGGTTTTAGTGTTTTGCTTGGTAATGCGCTAATTGATATGTATGCGAAATGTGGGAGCATTGCAAAGGCTCTCACAGTCTTTCACAGCATGAAAGATAAGGACATTTCAACATGGAATACTATAATTGCACGACTAGCTTTACATGGTCACTCGGAGCACGCCATTTCTTTTTTTGAAGAGATGAGGAGACTGAAATTTATGCCTAATGATATCACATTTACTGGTGTGCTTCTCGCATGTAGTCATGCTGGGAAAGTGTATGAAGGACGGAAGTACTTTAAAATGATGAAAGATGAGTATCATATTATGCCTAATGAAAAACATTATGGGTGTTTAGTAGATGTACTTGGGCGTGCAGGGCTATTGAATGAAGCAATTGCTTTTATTAATGAAATGGAGATTGAACCAAATGCTATTATTTGGAGGACTCTTCTTGCAGCTTGTAAAATTCATGATAATGTTGAAATGGGCAGGTATGTGAATGAACAGCTTCTCAAGTTGAGAAACGACCACAGTGGTGACTATGTTCTTTTGTCCAATCTATATGCTTCTCAAGGTGAGTGGTATGGCGCTCAAAGCATTAGGGGGCTAATGGATGATACTGGGGTAAAGAAAGAGCGTGGTTCTAGCTTGATTGACACAGACAACGAACCTTCCCAACATTCCTTACCCAAATAAAAAACAGAGGCAAACATAAGTCGACTTCTTGTTTTATAAGAACAGCACTTTTAAGCTCTTTTCCTCCCTATGATCAGACCATTGAATTAACAAATTCAGTTTTGCAGTTTTGCCTCTTTTTTGTGGGAAGCGGTAAATTCAGAGTTCCAGTTTTTGTCTATATACTAACTTCAGAAATTCTATTGATATTCTCTGGACAATACTCCAGCACTTGCAAGTCTGAGTAAGACCGCTTTCGATCCATTGTATGCATTCTCACTTACTTCCACACTTCGCCTGCTTGACTTATGCTTGTTTTGCTGCGCTTTCGATAAGATTATATTTTCTGGAAGTATGGAGTACAGTTAAAGTTAAATCCTACCGAAGCACATTATATCACTCATGAGCTTGTGTAACTGTAGGATTCTTTGTTGTCGTTTTTCAATCTAGTATTGAATCGCATAACTAGTTTATATGACTCCTTAGTGAAAATTAGGTGTCACGTATGATGTTATGAAATAGTTGATTAATGTAAGAGCAATTAGAACAAATAAACTCCAGTGAAGCTTTTACAAGTGTGAACCATATAAGACCAAAGTTCATAAACGAATACTATTTGATATGGTAGTACGAAGCACACGATTAATCTCCCTCACGACCCTAAACTCAAACTAGTGATATTACATAATTTTATTAGCATTCTGTTATAGTTCTATAAATTGTAATTCGTTCATCTACTTGCAACTCTCATCAATCTCAAGCAATAGAAACTGCAGAGAATATGACCAATAACAACATCACAAAGTCTGCGATGAATGATCCAACTAAAGCACCAGTGCTTCGCTCACAGAAGGAGTTGTGTTGGTGGCAGATAGCATACCAATTGGCTCGAATATTACCCTTGTGAGCTAACTGGACGATGGCAGCAGCTGCAGAAGCTCCAGCAGTCAAAAGTGCCAGCATTACCTTACAAAGTCGGTTCACATTTTCATTTTATTAGCAAGTGCGTATATTTTTATAAGCATTGGTAGTAATTTCAGTATACATGAGTAAGTACCGTGTCACATATGAGCAAGATCAACCTAGTAAATTTTGCAGTGGGCTTCAGAACGTGGAAGATGGAGATTAACAGAGAAAGTACAAGATAAGCACAAATGATGCCATTTACAACGACAAAAAACCTGTTAGAAACAAAGAAGGATGAAGCAATCATTCATAATAGGAACTACTCAGTCTAGAAACTGTACAGTTATGAATAGCAAGTTTTCTAAAACTTGAAGCACTCACTTGAACGTCGGAAGGTCTTTGTATTCGGCTTTGAAGCTTATGAACTGTGTAAAAGATGGTAACGACTGATGTGTTTTTGCCATTGCAACCGCACTAGCGAAGGCTGCAATTGCAGCAACTATTCTCAGAGCAGTATCCCCTATGGACAATCCTCTCCCTCCCTTAGTTTCTTCTTCTTTCGGAGGGATAAGGGAGTCCTTAGGGGCCTCGCCTGCTTCTGTGTCACCTGGCATTTTCTTTCTAAGAATATACAACCTTTGTAGTTAGTGTTTTTGTTTGATCTGCTTGATAGAAATGCAATTGAGCAAAGGTGAATATATACTAAGACTATTTGGTAAGACCATGATTATTTGAAAGATGTGTTTAAACACCAAACTATGTTGTTAATTGTTAGGTTTGGTGGAAGAAATTCCACTTGGTTTCTGACTCAGGATCATGTTTTCAGCAATTGGTCAACCAGATATTTTTTGTATTTATCAGAATAAATTCTAAAAAGTAATATATAAATCAAACCCGTGAAAGTTACTTTTTTATTATGGTCAAATGATCGGGACGATCACCTATGTTTGGGTAGGGGTCCTGGTTGATCACTTATGTTTCAATTAGTCCTGATTCATCACTTATGTTTCTAAATCGATATTAGTTGATATTTTAAACCTAAAATATGTTAATTATCACCTAAATTATCTCACGTGACTTGTACATATCATTTTTCAGGGGCAATTTAGTCATTCTATTAGTAACCAGTTTGTGATTTCTATTGAAGTAGGGAGAAAGTGAATAATTTCTAATTAGAAATTGATTTGTTGACTAATAATGTTTGTGATACTAACCGAACTAATTAAATGTCTTCAAGAACCAGTTTAGTGATAATCCAACTGCATCTTAGGTATAGATTAACTAACATCCCAATTGTCTGCAAGATGACCAAATACTATGCCACACTACACAAACTTGCTAGTTTTTTCGAAATAGTTTGCTTTACCAGTTCAGCTATGCCTTTATAGTGATGCTTGTATTTATATTTGTACAATATATAATGTCTAAGGTCTCAAAAAGCCATGTGGCACTCTCTCATTTTTTATTTACTTTGAATTGGTAGTTATATTTTCATTTAATTACTTATTTTAGTTGGTGGTTATTTTTATAGATTTTCATGATAAAAATATAATTAATTACATGAGATAAATTAAATATAATTAGAAGAGATAAATAAAAAGATTGTTCTATATATCATTGCTAATTAAGTTCATTTAAATATTTCAATTTGTTGTTGGTTTAATGTAAATTATTAACGAAATTTATTGTCTTCATTATTATTTAAATGAGGGTAAATCATCGAACTGGAAATATTGGATACTTCCAGTCATGGTTCAAAATTTCGTTATGAAATGATCGAAACAACCAAAAAAATTTCTTTTTCCAAGTTACCGAAACGAAACGCAAGTGAATTTCGAAAGGTGATGATTTCGTGGAAACCATTCCATGTTTAGTCATTTCTTGTGCTTTTCGCCCAAAATTTTGAAAACTATTTTACTAAAGAAAACCACACTTTGATCATGATACTGAAGATTTAAAATCATGACCGTCGAACAAAGAGACTGACTGCTATTTGAAGTTTTTTTTTAAAATACAATATGTTATATCCCTGAATATTTCTAACGTACTTTCATATTTGGTTTAAAGAGGCTCTCAATTTCTATGAATAAATTCATGTGATATAAATTAATAGTATTAAATATTTGTTTTCACACGTTTCCGTAATTTTACAGCGTTTCCACAACGTTTTTTATGGTTTCCGAAATGTTTCCATATTTTTATTATCCGAAACTATGTCTCGAAATAAAATTTTGATCGTTATCAGTAATCATTGGTGCCATTAACCCAATAATTTTTTTTTTTTTGTAAATAAGTGATGAGGTGAGTATCGAACCCAGAATCTTCTGGTCACTGGCAAGAGCATTTTCCACTAGGGTATTCGATTAGCTCAAACCCAATAAATTATTAAAGTGCATAAACATCGATTATGCAGTGACGGCTAGTTCTATTAGTGATGGATCAAAACAATTTACGTCATGATAAATTAGCACACATACAATAATACAAACTTTTTCTCACGATCAAGAAACACACATTTCTAATTAATGGCGACTAGGAGTTGTAGCTGAGAACAAAATTAAGAGCACAAGGATGACAACCCCTCCGAAAGATCCAATCAAGGCGCCCGAAACCCGCTCACAGAAGGAGTTAAATTGCCTGCAAATCGAGAACCAATTCGTTCGTTTATTTCCCTTGTGTGCCAAGTACACTATTGCTGCTGCAGCAGACGCCCCGCCTGTCAACAGTGCCAACATCGCCTGCATCACAAATATACGCGTTATCACTTATTCGATCACTTCATTCGTTTTTATTTGAATGACGACTTATTTCATTCAAAAAATGACGGGTTTAGTTTGTACCGTGTCCAAACACATAAGGACTACCCTGCTGCCCCGTGCCCTGCTCCTCGCGATATGGAAGATGGATAGTACTAGGGAGAGAACAAGGTAGGCACAAACAACTGAATTCGCCACGACAAAAAATCTACAATGACATTAGATAATTCATTACGTTACACTGAATACAAGTAACATGTAATAAATTAACTCGTAATGAGCGTGATGGCAACAAATGCTTACGAGAACGTTGGAAAATCGCTAAATTTCGCCCGAAACCTGAAGAATTGAGTGACAAAAGGAAGTGTTTCATTTGTAGTGGCCATTATAATTGCACTGGCTAAGGTTGCAACAATGGCAATGACCCTCAAGAAAAAGTCTACCACAGAGACTCCTCTGCTAGCCATACCAACTTTCATTTTCGAAATCGATAATAGATTTTAAGAATCTAATTGAACTTGTTAAAGATTATTACTATTGATCTTGAGAGTTGGTTGATACAATTGAGATTATGGTATTTATAGTACGTGTTTGCATGGGTGGTTAATGTGATTGGTACAAAACATACTAATTTGGGGTGTATAAAGTGGCGGACATGTTCCGTCCTGTTCAGTCGAACCGTTACTTTTTTTGAAGAATAAAAAAATTATATAAGTATAAAGAAAAATTTAATATAGAATTTAAGATTTGTGTTTTTCTTTTAGTACATTTAAATATTTTGAACCACCACTCAAAAAATTTATGAATTTCGAACACCCAATCTAAAATATCTAGATCCGCCACGGGTTGATTAACTACAAGATGTTGGTTTTTAAAGATTATCTTAGTGTACTTGCTCTAACATGATAATATTATCTCATACTCCTACTCCACATTACAATATACTCTAACTAGAAAGATAGAGGATATACAAATTTGGAAAAGGTTTAATGCCTTGTTCATTGGAGGTTGAACAAATGGGATATTATTAATATCTTTCGTATGTTGTCCTTTTGTTGTTGGAGCTTTACATGTTGAGTAGTTGCAGACATTGCCACTAAAGGTGGGACATGTTAGAAATATAATGTGAAAGAGAACAATAAGGACACTTCAAACAAGACAGATTCAGATTCCTCAAGCACGTAAATGCGTTGCCCTTAAGACTATTTCGTCCCAATTAAACTACTCCGCGGTGAATTGGACGTCTCATGATTCATGAATACTAAGAAGTTATTCTATTGTTATTACACTTGATAATCAATAGAACAGATGTATCAAGAGTTAGAGAGAAAAGATGTTTGTTTATAATGTTCTTGAGAGTATATTTTGGAAGTTATGTTCCAGAATTCGTAACTATCCCATCGAGATTCCATCGAGACCAGGGGATCCCGATGAGCTGACGATGACGAGCGACTCTCCGCATCAAACCATCGCTTCTTCCTCAATCCAATAGTGAGGTTTCTGAAGAATGTATTTATTTACAAATATCCAACACAAGTACACAACCAAGAAGAAATTATTTATTGCTACACAGGATTAATGGATAATAACTAGTATTTCTATTCAACGATACACACGTAATTTTAATCTAATCTACACTGTATTTAACGACGATGACAAGAATATTAAGACTCGACTCTCGGCTCTTACATAGAACTTGAAGCGGAACTGTCATGTTCCTTATCAGAGAGAACTGAGATAGGTGATGGGGGTTGCTTGAAATTCTTCAATAAGGCAACATCATCAGCCACAACCTCCACATTATGCATGTTTCGTTCTTGATTTTGAACGTCTCTGAGACCATCCAACACTTCCTTCATAGAGGGCCGCATATCTCTTTCCTGCTGTAAGCATCGAAAGGCTAGCTCCGCGACTATGGTAATGCTCCTCCTCAAAAAGCCATTGGTTCCAAATCCAAGACTTCGATCAACCAGTTCATCCAAGCTGCGGCTCTGGATTTTCTTGACTGCCATGTTTGCTAAAATTATATCGCTCTTTTGTCTATTAGTATCCATAGCTTCTAAAGACGATATTAGCTCTGCCAAGACCACACCAAAGCTATAAACATCGCTCTTTTCAGTAAGTTGGTAGACCTGGTAATACTCCGGATCTACATAGCCAGGGGTTCCTTGAGGGGCAGTTGAAACATGAGTGACATTATTTGGGAACAACCGAGATAATCCAAAATCAGCAACTTTGACATTAAATTCGTTGTCCAGAAGGATGTTGGTGGTTTTCACATCACGGTGAATGATTTCTGATGAATGTAGATAGGCGAGGGCATCAGCCGTTTCAACTGCAATCTTGAGTCTCACTGGCCACGACAGACCAGAGTTGGATCTTTTTCCATATAGGTGCTCTGCAACTGTTCCATTGGGGATATATTCATACACAAGAAGAAGGTCTGTGCTCTTTTTCGATGTACATCCAATGAGTTCCACAAGGTTCGGGTGTCTGAGTCTAGCCAGAATCTCAACTTCATTCATGAACTGCTCTACACGCTTGAAACTCTTTTCATATAATCGCTTGACTGCCACCACGCGACCATCAGTAAGAGTTCCTACACATAGTTCAATATTACAGGTTATTACATAGGTCATCCACGTCTTTTTACTAATTTAAGAGATTAAAGTTTTGTGATCATACCATGGTACACAGCCCCGTAACCACCATCCCCGAGTTCTTTAGACGAGTCGAAATTATTTGTGGCTGCTTTAAGGTCTTCATAGTTGAATATCTGCACTCCAAAGTAGGTGCTTCCTCTGCCAATCTCCGATTTCGGTTTGGGGTAGGAAGGGACTCTTTTGGTGAAAAACTCATAAGGTGCCGAAATTAAGGGATTGCTTGAAGAAATAGTTTTAAGGTCTCCACTTTCGGTATCATTTGCAAGAGAGGACTTAGCAGCTATCATCCTCCTCCGTTTCCTTGTACATACGAAGCACCATATTATTCCAACAGCAGCTACAACAGCCCCTCCGACACCTAGCCCTGGAAATGCAAGCAGCAATTTAAAGTTCTTAGTGGAATACAACGACAAGGGAAAAAGCATAGGTATAGTGAAAGGGCCAAACCTTACCTACAACAATCGGTGTCCGATTTTTGCTGCTTCCTGCTAGCATACATTTTGGAAAAGCGTTAGAAGATATAACAGAAAACCAAATGTATCAATGTCTATATATCAGTGTTTCGGAATTTTTCAGATTCTTTACTAGTGGTAGTATTATTGTCGATCCTGTACAGAATCCATAACCAAATAAAATGCTGTTACATAAAAGGATCGAGGCATAACCGTTAGACATTGAGAAACGAACAATAAACAGAAGACTGATATTGCAACAAAGATATTCTCAATGAAGGTGAGCCCAAAGAGATTTTCGAACATGAGAATGAACATTATACATCGATAATGATTACACAATTGCTGCTTAAATTGATCAAAACAGAGGCATGAACTTTACACAAACCAAACCGAACTAATCAGTTCATCTAAACCTGCAACTCCTTTTGAACTAGGATTTTGGGAGGAGTAAGATGTTCTACAGATAAAACAGATTCTAAGAATCTACGACTTGGTTCAACAAGATGAAATGATAGTTTTAGCCTCTGCAACATTTTAAGAGAACTTCTAGTTTGTTATAAACATTTCATTCTGCCAATTAGTAATTAGATAAGTACTTCATGCACCACGATTTGTCAAGCATCACCAGAAGCAAAACCTCGAAAGAAATGTTTATATCAGAATATCTTATATCTTGAACATAGCTGAGATTTTAGGTACATACCGGTGGATATTTCATTACAGGTAGACGGGGCTTGTCCATTTTCGCAAAGGCAGGTAAATGAATTTGAACTACCATCATACCCACATCGTCCATTCGACTCAATGCATCTGCTACACACTGAATTATTTGCAAACCATTGCAAGCCAAAGCCAGAAGTAAGAGCTGACCTCAATGTATCCTGATTAGACCCAGGCGCTATCAAAAGCCCCCATGCATCTGTAGTAACTGGAACAGTAATACTGGTGGTACATCTTACTGCACCTTCGAGGTCAAACCCACTTGGAATAAAGAAACTTGGAACCGAGTTGCAGTAAAATTGGAACGGAAACGTTAACGGTACGCCAACGATAGAACAATTATAGAAGATTGTGATATTCTGGATGTTGGGGGTATAATTGAACAGGTTGAAATCCAAGACAGTATCCCTAAATTGCGTTGGACAAATATTATTCCATAAATCTTCTCTAGCCACCGTAAAATTACCATTACTTACGTTCAAAACGCGATATGGTATCGATCCAATCTGTATGTGTGGAACATCAGCATCACATGTTAACTCGAATCCTGGATAACCACAGGACTCGGGCCGATCTTTTCCCCAGAAGGGATATCCAACATTCTGAAGATCTCCACACTCAAAAAACTCGCCACATCGTCTATATAGATCATTGCTCTGGCAGATTGATAACTGAGCATGGATGATCAGGCTGATCACAAAGGCGAACACGAACGACTGAAATCGACTAAAGACTGACATTCATTCGACTATGGTATTCAACAGAGCTTGATAAACGAAAAAACTGACAAAAAGAACATGAACTTATGAAGAAAATTATAAAAAACAACATGAACCTTCGACGAAAGATGGAAAGAAAAACATGGACTTCTACATAAAAATGAAGAAACTACATAAAGATATTTCCTACTGATGGAAGCTTCAGTTGGACAAAATGAAGAAGCTGACAAGGTCAAAACTACAGCAGCACACGTATTCAGACTTTATGAAAATTGGATGCATACCAAATCAAATAGGAGTATTATATTTGCCATATTTATCAGATACTCACACGTTTGACTTTAACATCAGGAAACACATATGGAAACACTAAACAAGTTATTTTTAATAACACCTTTATTTCCAACAAGAACTTTAGTTTAACAGTCGATATGCGTTAACATAATTTATCACTACTAGAAAACGTGGCAATGGCGTCGTCATTTACCGTCGACAAACCTACGCCAAACAAGAAACGGACCCGGTTTGGCTTCGGGCAAGCTCGATATAAATAGTTGATATTTAAGGTGTGGCGCCATTTTAACATCCATATATAATATATAATTTTATGCTTTTAAAAATTTAGTTTTATCTAAATATTCCATACGATATATGAAATATCTATCTTTTATACGAAGATTATTTCCCTAAACATTTGAAACATATTTAACTAATATTTAGATCATGAATTATTTTCACTTTACCCCCTAAACTATCGATGAAGTTTAAAATTGCTGCCTAAAACTTTCTTAAGCCTCAATTTGCCCCCATATACTATGTTTTTGTCTCATTTTGCCCCTAAAATGCAAATTTAGATGGAATTTCGTTTTAAAAAGAAGGACCAACTCAGCATATCATATATTCAACTTTTGGACACTTTTGAAAAATAATTAAACTTGTAAATTAAAGTTAACCCCATCCATTATGTTCTTCATCAAACCCCCACCCCAAACCTCTCTTCTTTTCCCGTAAACCACAACTCCATTGCCAAATCTTCTCTCTCTACCTTACTACCAAACCAAAACTTACGCAACATGAAAAATAAAAACTTTACATAACCAAACTCAAGAATTCCACTACAAAATACATAAACATTCAAAAATCCCAAACCTGATCACTTAATATTCCGCATGAATCTGAATGTGGAAACCCTCAACAACATCACCCAACACAAGAGGTTCATCACTTAAGCGCGCTGCAGTAGAAACTTCACTACAGAAGTCCAAATGCCCCAGAGAATCAATCAGATTAATCGGGTGTTCGTTGTACTCAAGCTAAATTTACGAGCTCTTCATCGTTATTGCAGAAATATCAAGCTAATCAAGAGGATAATGAGTCGAATGTGCAATCAAGACCATCAGTGGCAAGTATTAAAGCAAGTCAGCAACATTATAGTTCAGCTGATCATTCCACATTAGCAACTAACTAAGAGAGAGAAAATTAGTTAGTTAGTTGAGATAGGTGGCAAGTGATTGTTAGTTAGTTATGCCACGTGTACAGAAGATATTTTGGTAGATATTTTCATTAGTTTGTCTATAAATAGAAGTGTACACATCATTTGTAAACATAACAAAATAGAGAAATAAATTCATCTTTTCTCTCTTCCTGCTTTCCTCCATTAATGGAGTTTTCTAGTTTCTTCAAGGTTGATCTTTCTACATGGTATCAGAGCTAGTTAATAGCTTCTAATCGATTGAAATTCATTCTGTTTAAGTTTTCAAGTCAAATCGCTTTATTTTGACATCGTTTGTTTTGAAATGGAGAGTGAAGCAAATCCGATGCTTAATCAAGGTTTAGTCATGAACAATAATCCTCCTGTTCATCACAATACTGAGAATCCAGGAGTTTCAATTGTAACGGTGTTGCTTAATGAAAATAACTATGCTATTTGGAGCAGAGGTATGAAAATGGCCCTGGGAGCAAAAGAAAAACTAGGATTCATAGAAGGGAGGTCTGATGATCCTAGGCAAAATGATGTAGGGTATGATCAATGGAAAAGGTCAGACTATATGGTATGTTCATGGATTTTGAACTCCATAGCTGCTCATTTAAGAGAGCAATTTATGTTTACTGAAAGTGCAAAAATGCTATGGAAAGAATTGTATGAGAGGTATGGCACAAGTAATGGACCTATGATCTATCAAATTGGAAGAGAAATCACCAGTTTGTCACAAGGGAACATGACTGTTGTAGCCTACTTTTCCAGAATGAAGAGGCTCTGGGATGAACTGAATGTGTTAGAGCCCTCACCTATATGTACAAGTAATGCTGGTTGTATATGTAGGGCTGCTTCAGAGGCAGTTGCTAGAGATGAGAGGCACAAGCTGATGCAATTTCTGTTAGGGTTGAATAGCTCTTTTGATGGAGTTAAAGATCAGATACTAATGATGGAACCCTGGCCTAAGATCAACAAAGCTTTTTCCATGGTGTTGACAGTGGAAAGGAAATCACATCTGACATGAAGTTTTTTTGATCAAAATGACTCTATTATGATGGTGAAAAATCAGCCATGGGAGAACAAGAGGAACACAGAGAGGGGATACAAGAAGGAATGGGATGACAAGAGATACAATAGCCTCAAGTGTGACCACTGCTTCATGAAAGGACACACTAAAGATAGGTGTTACAAACTGCATGGATTTCCTGAGAAGTGGAATACTAGATATCCACAGAAACAGAAGTATGTACCTACAATGCCTACGCATACTGCTAATCTAGTTGAAGCTACTGAACTGCCAGCTATTGAATATCCTGGATATCAAGCACCAGAGATGAGCAATGTCATGAGCAGTATGATGTAAATCCAGAAGGACATTGGGAAAATCATGCAGGAGGCAGGCAGTCCAGGACTAGGAGCTGTGGATAGGGCAAACATGGTGCAGTTTGAGGAATTTGCAGGTATTAGCTCTTGTACTGAGTTTTTTAGTTCTGTGATAGGTATTGGAACTTGGATCATAGATACTGGAGCTACAAATCATATGTGTTGCACTAAGGAAATGCTAGGACACATAATTGACATTAAGCCTTCACCTGTTTCACTCCCTGATGGCACTATGAAATATGTTACACAAAAAGGATCAGTTAATTTTCATAACATATTCAAATTGCATGACTGTTTTCTTATTCCTTAGTTTAAGTGTAACCTAATGTCTGTGAGTAAGTCTATTATTCAATCCAATCTTTCATTCTCATTTTTTCCTGATTATTGCATCCTACAGGACCAACAATCTAGCAGAATTGTTGGGATAGGAAAGCAATACAAAGGACTCTATCTGCTCACAGATGAATCTTTCAATCCTGGCATCTTAAGCAGGTTGCAGGAAGTTTACAGCAAAGTTGTTAATAAAGATAGCTATGACTATCCCTCTTTTGTGTCTTCTGTTGTTAATTCTGACTTGTGGCATCTAAGATTAGGCCACAGTCCTGTTGATGTTTTGAAACACAATGTACAGTTGCAATCTGTTTTGAACAAAGCTTCTATTCCTATATGTCAGACTTGTCCTCTTGCCAAGCAACAAAAGCTTTCTTTTCTATCTAGTTTTATTAAAACTCATGTTTGTTTTGAAATGTTACATACGGATGTCTGGGGACCATACAGTACAATGTCCATTTCAGGAGCTACCTATTTCTTAACCATAGTTGATGACTACTCTAGATGTACTTGGACTTATTTGTTTAGCCATAAAACACAAGTGCCTCAGCTGATCAAAACATTTATTTTCATGGTGCAAACTCAATTTTCTGCCAAAGTTAAAGTGGTTAGGTCAGATAATGGTAGAGAATTTGTCAATAAAGAGTGTCATGAGCTCTACAGTAGCCTTGGCATAGTGCATCAAACTAGTTGTCCATACACACCCCAACAAAATGGGGTGGTTGAGAGGAAACACAAGCATTTGCTTCAGGTTTCCAGAGCTTTAATGATCCAATCCAACCTACCCAAGAGATTCTGGGGAGAAGCTATCTTAACTGCCACATATACTATAAACAGACTGCCATCACATGTTTTGAATTGGAAATCTCCATTCCAAGTGTTGCACCATAAACCTCCTGAGATTGATCATATGAGAGTATTTGGTACATTGTGCTTTGCTACCAACAGTACATCCATAGGTGATAAGTTTTCTGCAAGAGCTATTAAATCTGTTTTTGTTGGTTATCCTTCCACACAAAAAGGTTATAAACTGTTTGATATTGTGAATAACAAAGTTTTTGTATCAAGGCATGTTGTTTTTTATGAAACTGTTTTTCCCTTTGCTACACAGGCCTCTGATTTACACAAAACACCTATTCCTATTATTTCAGAAATGAATGATTCAAATTCTTCTCCAACTACTGATTTTATTCCTACTTCTGCTGAAAATTCTCCTGCTCCTATTAATGATAGTCAATCATCCAGCATTTCTTCTTCTGATCCTGTTATATCTGGGCCCTTGTCCCATGTTTCCCCTATAGTCAGACAAAGTACTAGGTCTAAAAAGACTCCTGTATGGCTAAAAGATTTTGTTTCTGCTATTAATCATAATTCTAAACCTAACAGCCCTCTAATTACCTCCCCTCATGTGCCATCTACTTTTCCTTATGTGTCCTGTCCTCAACTTAGTGCAGCTCATTGTGCTTTCTTAGCTAATGTCTCTGTGGAGCAAGAACCTTCTTCTTATTCACAGGCTAAGGATTCAGAGCAATGGCAACTTGCTATGCAACAAGAACTTACTGCTTTGCAACAAAACAACACATGGGATGTAGTCTCTTTACCAGCTGGGAAAAGAGCTATAGGTTGCAAATGGGTATATAGAATCAAGAGGAAGCAGGATGGTTCAATTGATAGATACAAGGCACGTTTGGTGGCTAAGGGGTATACTCAGATTGAGGGTCAGGATTATACTGAAGTTTTTTCTCCTGTTGCCAAAAATGTCACTGTCAGGATTCTTTTGTCTATTGCAGCTTCCAAGCAATGGCACATCCACCAGCTCGACATTAACAATGCATTCTTACATGGGGATCTTGATGAAGATATATATATGCATTTGCCACCTGGTTACTTAGCTCCTGGTCCATCACAGGTGTGCAAATTAAAAGGGAGTCTATATGGCTTAAAACAAGCCAGTAGACAATGGAATGTAATGCTTTCTAATACTCTTCAAAAGCTGGGGTTTAGGCAATGTGATTTTGATCATTGTTTGTATATCAGCACTTCTTCACAGTATTTCCTAGCTCTCCTTGTTTATGTTGATGACAT
This sequence comes from Echium plantagineum, assembly GCA_003412495.2. Taxonomy (NCBI): domain Eukaryota; kingdom Viridiplantae; phylum Streptophyta; class Magnoliopsida; order Boraginales; family Boraginaceae; genus Echium; species Echium plantagineum. The sequence continues at coordinate 26,322,203 of CM016561.1, read as the reverse complement.
CTTAGTCATTGGAGACTCTATGTCAGCCATAGTGGATGTCAAAGCCAAATTACATGCTGCCTTTACCATAAAGGATCTTGGTCAGGCAAAATTCTTCTTAGGCATTGAGTTGTTTCATACTCCTCAAGGGCTGTATTTGAATCAGAGGAAGTATGTCCTGGATCTTCTCACTGACAGTGGTGTTCTGGGTTGTAAACCAGCTGCCTCTCCTATGGCCACAGGACTTGATTTGAGTGATGATACATCTCCTTTGATTGGTAATCCTGAAGAGTATAGGAAAATAGTGGGCAAGCTGCTCTATCTGGGGTTCACTCGACCAGATATAACCTATGCTGTTCAGCAACTTAGTCAGTATGTTCATTCTCCTAGGGACATTCATTGGTCTGCAGCTTTGCATGTTCTGAAATATCTCAAGAGCAATGCTTCATCTGGTCTTTTCTACCCTGCCCATGGGGATCTCAATCTCACTGCTTATAGTGATGCTGATTGGGGATCATGTAAGGCTACTAGGAAGTCCCTTACTGGATACTGCATCTTTCTTGGCTCCTCTTTGATCTCATGGAAAACAAAAAAGCAAGCCACAGTTAGCAGAAGCTCAGCAGAAGCTGAGTACAGAGCTTTGGCAAGCACTGTCTGTGAATTGCAATGGATCAGCTATATCCTTTCTGATTTGGATATTTCTCCCTCTCTGCCTATTCCTCTCCTTTGTGATAATCAAGCTGCAATACATATTACTTGCAACCCTGTCTTCCATGAGCGTACTAAACATTTGGACATTGATTGTCACCTTGTTCGAAATCAATATTTGGCAGGTTTTGTAACTCCATTCTATGTGTCTACAAAACTCCAGCTAGCTGATCTGTTCACCAAGGCTTTAGCAGTTTCTCCTTTCACATTGCTAAGGTCCAAGTTGAGTCTGCAAGACTTCTTCCAGCCTCCACTTGAGGGGGGGATGCAGAATGCAGAAATATCAAGCTAATCAAGAGGATAATGAGTCGAATGTGCAATCAAGACCATCAGTGGCAAGTATTAAAGCAAGTCAGCAACATTATAGTTCAGCTGATCATTCCACATTAGCAACTAACTAAGAGAGAGAAAATTAGTTAGTTAGTTGAGATAGGTGGCAAGTGATTGTTAGTTAGTTATGCCACGTGTACAGAAGATATTTTGGTAGATATTTTCATTAGTTTGTCTATAAATAGAAGTGTACACATCATTTGTAAACATAACAAAATAGAGAAATAAATTCATCTTTTCTCTCTTCCTGCTTTCCTCCATTAATGGAGTTTTCTAGTTTCTTCAAGGTTGATCTTTCTACAGTTATGGCTCGCCTCTGTTCCTCATCCAAATAATCATTAAACCTAAGTTTCCCAGCTTGCTTGGGGTGCAAAACGCCGCCTTCATACCTTCATCGGGTGTTTGAGCTTTCTCAAATGGGGGGGGGGGGGTGTGAGGTTATGTGATTTTGTTTGTGATGGTCGTATGGGGAGAGTTTGATGAAGAAGATGACCCTTTGTTATCATAATTAAAAGTTGATAGACATGTTTAGTTACTTTTAAGAGTATCCAAAAAATAATATATGTGTTCCAAAAATTAATAATTGTGTTATTTTAAGTTTGACCTTGTTTTTAGTTTTACATTAGTTAAGGGGTTATATTACGATTTAGGGGGCAAAAATGAGACAAAACGTAATATAAAGTCAAACTGAAGCTTAGAAAACTTGTAGGGACAATTTAAAACTTTGACGATAATTAAAGACAACAAGAAAATATTAAATAATCTTAGCATAAGATTCATTAATATATTATTCTTTATAAGATGAAAAGCATTTAAACTAAGGAATACACTATTCTAAGTTTCATACCATTGATTTTGTCGATGACTTATCTATTTAATCCATAATCTAATATATTTTATAGCTCAATCTAATATCTAAATAATACTAACACAATTAAAAATGGTTTGAAGAAAAAATAAGTAAATTCTAATTATATAATAACATTAAACAACTTTTGTAATATAACAAAAAATATTTTTATACAATCTTATAAAATTGTAATATTATGAATTCACTTTTAATAATATACAGTATTATTTAATAATAAATATCTTTCACGATAATATTATAGGAATATGCATGTAATGCTTTTATTTATATATTATTCAAAAGAACTAATTTTAATGATTTAAATATAATTAGAAATAATTTACAACAATATGAACAATATATTATATACTATTAAACAACTTTTATTTCTTAAAACTAAGTATAAATGATTCTTATACTTTTACTTATAAGGTAAACAATATTACTGTTAATTAGAATTAGAATATGAAAGTAAACATACTCCATAAGTTACTTGGAATAGCGGTTGAGCGACTCTACTATAATCTTAGCAATAACTCCCGGGCCGGCCTCGAATCAAGCCCGGACTGAATACCTACCGAATCCATGGTGGGTTGAACCGTTCCTTGCAGAGGGCTTTAAGCAAAACCCCTGTTCGACCCAGTCCTAAACGAACAGGGCCCAGTTTTTGGGCCTAAAGATGACTGGGCCGAATCAGAACGGAGCTAATGGGGTGGGCCCATTAACTAATGTAACATGTACAGATGTGAGCAAACCATAATATAGTAGAATGAAATTAGAAACAAGAAGTTAGAAATTAAGCTAATTTTAAGCTTCAATAAATAGGAGTTCATATCCCATATGTTCTGTTTTCAAGAATTCGATAAAAGTGATTGACTTGAGTCTGGATAATTTTGTAGTTCGATTTCGTGTAAATTCAGAGAGCTGAGGTGAAGTTAATTTGATTCGAGTTTATCTATATTGCTAGCTCTTTTTAAAAAAAATGCACCACCGTCCCATACAATGAGAATGCATAGGGGCGGAATCAGGATGAAAATAAAAGGGGACCAGTTTAAGAAATAAAACATAAAGGGGGCTAAATTTGAAAAAAGAGCATTTAAAGTAGAATTTTTTTTATAGGTAATCAAATGAATTATATTAACCATTGTTTTGGCTTTTAGGGCCATTACAACTAGAATTCGAAATATTACAGTTTGTCAATTCATTAAAAGCATGAATTACAACATTTTTAAGATTATAATAACATCTCATGCTGGTGGGTGTCCAAATGATGCTGCAACCCTTTCTAGAGTCCTGCTTGAGTAAAAAACTAATTTCCTTGTTCTGGTGAAGGGAGCGATGATGTCTAAACCAAACATGTGTCATAAAACAATCAGTAACAATGAAAATATGGAGATTTTCAAGCTTTTTGGCGAGCAGAGACCGTCAGGATTCCTTCATAGATGTTCTGGTAAGAGATGGTAGCGTAAGAGTTGTCCGTGTAAATGCTGGATCCTTCAAGAGTGGAGGTTTTTCCTTAGACAGTCATTGAAATTGTCTAAATAGGGGCGGTCCCGTGGGAGACTCCAAGAAAAATTTTATTGTCTCTTCTTTGACAGTATCTGTTACAGTTATTCTTGAATAGGAAATAACAATTTTTTGTAGAAAGAAGGAGCGGAAACTTTGAAGATTCCTCATTAGGTATGTCAGTTGGAGTAGTGACAAGGGGTTTGATTTTCTTTTGGTAACAACGAAACCAAGTGGAGGTAAACTCGTTCACAAGGTTGATACAATTTACAAGGTTTGGAGTAACCTGATAAAAGATTTGATCGTTTCTGGTAAGTCAAATGACCCAGAGTATACTTTCAAATCGAAAAATCTCTCTCATATTAACACTAGTCCATTTAAAGTAGATAAATGTACTAAGAGTTTCTACTACACATATATTATCTATACTAATAACCATGGACCTAGAAGGGCCATGCCCCCCCCCCCACCCCACCCTCTCGCCTCTAGATCCGTCCCTAAAAATGGAAAATTTCTAAATTACTGGAAGACTAGCTAATCGCTATATCATTTGATATTCTTTATATTACTGACTCTTGATATAGCAGAAGTGTTTGTATTAGTATTTTTTAGGCTAAACTTTTTTCCCATTGTTTCTTGAGAATAGTGAGGTCACATTTGTCATAATGGGTTGTTCTGTTGATGAAAGGTAAGTGGCAATAGTTGTGAGTTGTGACCACTTCACCTTGTTGACATATTAAATGGCAAGGTACGACTTAACAACTACATAGCATTACTTCAAATTTCCTTCTTGCCAAGTTACTTTTATTTTTTCGATGCCACCTCCTATGACTATGAGTTGTTAAGATGTATATTCTATATTATAAATCGGTATTCTTCCGAATTAATATATAAAATTTTAAATTGTTCATTTTATTGTCAATTGGTTTTGTAATGAAATTCATAAACTTTTAACATGGTATTGGAGTCAACCCCAAATTAATGAGGTACGTGTAACCCCGTCGATGTTGTTTCATCAAATAATACTGACTAGAAAAATTCCGCCGCCAATTGGGTTACATGTGAGGAAGAATGTTAATATGAAAATCCCATATCGAAAATCGATGTTTTACCCAGATCAATATATAAGATCTTGGAATATTCCCTCTATTATTAGTTGATTTTAGAGTAAAACATATATTCAGTGAAACCTATTTTCAAGTAAGGTCTCACCTCTCAAGACAATCATTTTTTTTCTGGTTTTGTATTTATTGAGCACTTCTGATAATCATGTGTTCAATTTATGAAACGTTTTTTGGTATTTTATCGAATGATAATAAAACACACATTCAAGATACACATCAAATGTATAAAATAACACTCGTTCAAATTATAGAATACACGTTTAAAGTCGTGTGTTAGTTACGCACAATCTTTTTTTAATTATGCTTAGAAGTCAAATTAGACGAGTTTTTACTTTTTAGGTTGAAGATTAGAAGATAGTAATAGTTATAGTCTCGGAAAGCAAGTGAAGATGTTAGTTATGGGATTAAGTGTGAAAGTCTGTATTATGTATGTTGAAAAAGGTTTGTTAGTGATAATAGTCAGTAGAGGTCGATGCTTAAAGTGGAGATATGATTGTGACACATATCAAATCCAATTTGACTTCCCTCCCCCTATCTTTACTAGTCCAAATAATATCTTAGCGTGTTCTCATGGTAAGACTTTACTTTAATTTTAATTAGATATATTAGAGTTAGTTATCGAAATAGTTCTATTAGTTAGATTATTGTTATATTTTGGTCCTCATAAAAATATATAAATAGTCTATGTAAGTATGTAACTAGTCCCGAAATTAATGGTCCTGTTAGTTGTCAACGGAGAAAGAATATTCAGGTCTATTTTGGAGTTAAAATTACTAATCTAAAGATATTTTTGGGCAAAATTATAAGTTCAATCCCCTATTTTAAAGTATAGTATTTCAGGAGGGGAGGAGAAGAAGGGAGGGAAGATGACATATAATTTAAAATATTATTATTTGTCTTAAATATTTATCAAAATTATAAAATCTCCCAAAAGTAAGTCTTAGACTTTAACGGTTAACATAACCATTAATTTAGGGACCATTTCCGCCCCAAGTACACACTTACAGAGATCATTTACGCATTTGTGTCACTTAGAGGGACCAAAGTGTAACAGTGGTCACTTATTGGGATCATTTCAACAATTACCTCAATATAATATAACAATTTGTTAACTCATATTTATTTGCTTTTTTATAATTGATAAGAAACTATGAAGTCTAAAACCGTCACATGCATTAACAGCTCTCACGCACTCATCCAATAGAGTACACGTGTTTGGTAAAATATTGATTTATATGCTTAGTTTATTTATTAACGGATTATATTTTCATTGATTCCTAAAAGTAATCAAATCAGAAAATAATCAAAAACAAACTAAGCTTAAATATGCCCTTTTGTAGAGTTCGACTCTTTTGTTATACTTTTGTGCGCCACTTCGTGCTACACTTGTATTATTTTTTTGAATTTTAAAGCACCATATCTTATTCAATCATATTGTTGTAGATGTAAGTTACTATATCTAGTTCAAAATAATTCTTACGTATATTTTTCGAGGCAAATATTTTACTATTAATAACTTTTATCATTAAAAATAAAACAATTCGAATTTTTGTCATTATTAGCAAAAGAGCTCGTTTATTTAATTGGGGGTCGTAGTAAATAACATTATATATTGAGCCTATGCATTTTCATTTGAGGTAACTGATTCCTAATTGCTCTGACATTTTATACTCTAACATACATTAGACCTTTACGAACTTAGCATCAGAGTGACTATGGTCGACCTCCGATCACGCTTTCATAAGTGGAACCCAAACATGAAATCTCAATTGGCTCCAGAAGCATGTTCCCGTATTTCCAAGAGAACGATTTTAACGAGATTGACTTGAAAATCGCCCAATTCAAAGAAAACAGTTGCCCCTCACCTTTTCAGGACGTACCCCTTAAGGCGGCCCCAATTAGATAGAGACCATCATCACAAGTGATCTCAATAGAGGTTGGGAGTTTGCAGATTACCATTTGAGCGTAGGGGCTGAGAGGTTGCAGCATGGGATTGGGGGTAGTTGATCGAGGCTGGGGTGAGAGGTTATCATTAAGGGCCAGGGTACGAGTGATAGTCAGTGGTGTTTAGGTGGACATTGAGTTGGTGAGGATGGAGTAAGATAAGGTTGAAGATCGTAATTTTGGGATTGCAACAAAAATATGCCTCAAATATGGGTCAAAGACAGTATAAGGAGTTTTTTGAAAAAATAATAATATTAAAAAACAATTTGAAAAAATAGAGATAATTAAGGATGCCAGAGAACAAAGAGGACAAAATCGGTCGAGTGTACAATTAATAATACTAGAGTACACTTTCACTTCAACCATATGAGTCATACATCAATTCATTAGTTGTTGGTCCTTCTATTTCCCTAATTGGCGTTCTAGGTATTTTATTTTGGTAATTTATAATTTTAATGTAATATTTAATAAAAAAATTTAAAGTTTTTATTTAATATTCAATGTAGAATATAAATACATGAATATAATTAATTGATTGTTAGTTAATTATTAGTATATGTATAAAATACTAGTTAGACTGACGATTAAAAAACCGAAAAAAATAACATCAATGAATCTTTAATCTATATGGAAATTTGGGAGTAAGGAACAATATTTCCTGTCATGGCAGCTGAAACGACCTAGTCCGTTATAAATGTTGGCATCGGTTTTAGCCGGTGGTACGCTCGTATAAAAATTGATTTTTAATAAATAACGATGTAATTTTCCCATTTTATTCAAATGATCAAATAGTATAGTGGAAACGACTTTTACTAGTAACCAGAAGATTCTGGGTTTGAAATTCACCTCATCGTTAATTTACAAAAAAAAATGATAAATTTTTTAAAAATATTTTGTTGACCTTGAAGTATTATCGCATCGTGCCCTAAATTAATATGAGGAAGTAAATCGTGTGATATGTCATTAATACTATATTTCTTGACTTCAATAGATTGAGAATTTCTCACAGGTGGCTAATACTCTATTAGTATGGATACGAGGGAGTATAACAAAACATCAAGTCGTTTAGTTGGTAGAGTATGTGAACTTGTGACCATAAGGGCATGAATTTCCACTTACCGACACTTTCTTGGTCGGGCGTAGAACTGTACATGGGTCGAGCGGAGTTGTACATGAGCCGAGCCCGAGTTCAAGATTGTTTTGCTTGACTCATCATTAAACGAGCCTTATAGGCTCGGCTCAGTGAAGGCTCGCCAATCCATTATTTTCAATTCCAGCTCTGAGCTAGCTTACTTAGCTTATTCAAGTAATAAAAGTAAGGGCAGATGGCCGCACCAATTACTTATATCACCTATTGTCAATCACTTATGGTTCAAAATGTATCGTACTAAGTCTACATCGTTAAATTTTTTGTTAAGTGGGTGTTGGGGTGAGTTATTTATAATTGTTTCTTTTGATTTTTTTTACCCAAAATATATTAAATGAAACGGCAAACGGTTGGGATGATCACATATGTTTGAGTCGAGATTAGTTGATCACCTAACTTTCAAAAAGTCTCAGTTGATTACATATCTTCTTAAATCGTTCCCATTCAGCACATTTGTCAATTATAATTTTAATTATGGACTAATTACATCACGTGCCCATCACCTGGTCGTTAGTGATGGGCAATTTAGTAATTTCACATATTCATTTTCCGGAAACAAATTAAATCCCATTAAAATAATCCCGAATCCCAACTCAATTTATCCTCACTTCGGCTATAGGAGACTACTCTTTAATTTATAAAAGTGAGGATGAATTGAATTGGGGATTCGGTTATGTAAATGGGCTTAAATTTTCTTTTCAGAAAATTAATATCTAAAATTACTAAATTGCCCATGACTAACGACCACGTGATGTAATTAGTCGATAACTAAAATTATAATTGACCAATGTGCTGAACGGGAACAATTTAAGAAGATAGGTGATCAACTGAGACCTTTTCAAAGTTAGATGATCAACTAGGTCCCTGGACCAAACATAGGTGATCATTGCCGTAAATGAAATGACTAGTATAACTTTACTGACAAGTCACATGACCCTCACATGATATTATTAACGATGGACTAAGACAATTGGTGATTGCTGGAACATTTTCAAACATAAGCGATTGACAAATATCTTTGAAAAATAGGTGATGGAATGAAAATATTTTGTAGACATAAGTATTGTTGTGGTTGTTTTCCCTAAAATTAATTAACATGTAATAAGGTAAATAAAATCATTAAAATTGTAATAGATATTAACTATAATTATACATATATTCATAACAAAATAATAACAGAATATAGGAATGATGAATTTTATATTAAATATGACTAAGATAGTATATTATAACTAATTTTATAGAAATAATACTAACTTATGTATTATATCCACTTCGTAGTCCAACTCAATTTGCACCGAGTAAAGCGAGCAATTGCTCACAGAGACGAGCCAAGCCAGACCCTCAATTAGGTTAACCTAGCTGGCGTAGATTTTTGGCTATTACAACAATTTTATGTTTATCTCGCGCTCATTCGAACAATAACATTTTATGGATTTCTTCTTACAAAATAAATGAGGCTTTTATATCACAAGATTTTCCAGTAATTAGTGTCAGTAATTGCCATCTCAATTTATTATGTTTGCCACTGAAATTCAATTGTAAATGATGTCGAATTCCACAAACTTATTTTGAAACAAATTGAATTGGCATAACTAATAGCCTAAATTATGAATGGAGTGAAATTAAAGGAAGAATTTGCATATCCCACTTTATGTAGGAGGATATATCACATGGGGCAATATATAAGTGGTGTTGTCTGTTTAGTTTTTTATAGGATGAGTTTGCATATGCCTTTGGTCCCATTCTACTCTTCATTTAGGAAGTCTACCCCAATATTTAATTCAAGGACAATTAAATTGGGACACAATTTTAAAACTTGCATGCTACACTGTTCAATAGCCTTTATTTTTACGCGGCTTCTATATGCTCAAATCTATGGCCTGTTTTCCACATTATTTCACACTATCTATGAGTGTCATCCAGCTACCGGTTATGATGCATAATTTTAAACGGGATGGAATTATCATCCTAACGATTCATATGTGTTTTTTTCTATAGTATGTAAATGAGGTAAATCATGTGATATGTTTTAAATGATTTATATATTAGATTTTGTTTTTTAACTACTTTAACACAATTATTTTTCGAGGGAGTTAGATTCGTGATATATGAAATGTGGGACGGCATATACTTAACACTCTAGCTCTTGGACGACATCCAACTCTCTTAAAGAGATCACTCTCCTTCTCTCGAACTGCTGCCCGAGAGACTGTTCTAGAAGAGACAACAAAATCTTGCTCGGAATTTCCCCCAACTCAGCTCATAAATGGATAATCTCACTATCCATCAATGGGAACCGCTCGATTATTGAGGATTAAACTTGCTCTTGGATGATTCCAACGACAGTATAAATCTGAAGAACATTTGCATTGGAATAATCACGATCATCCTTATTGCTGAAGGAATCAACAACCATAATATTGTTATTGTCACTGACTCTTTTATCTCTCAGGTTTGGTTTAAGTTCTTCCTTCACTTACATTTGGAGGATGACTTGAAGCCTCTGCTCAACAAAGAACGAGAAAATGTTACAACATCTTTTAGAAGGCTTCTAATGCAGGACGCCATCATTGCCTTAAGAATATTGTTTATTAATGATTTCAATGAAACATGTAATGTTAATTCTTTAGATATTTTGGTAATGGCTCTAATAGCCTTGACAATATTATTAATCTATGAATGAATTACTTACCAAAAAAAATATATATATACCTAATTCTTTACCAGTCGACCTATGTCCTAAGATAATTATCAATTAAAAATTCAGATTTTACCTCATTCAACCGTGTAATTTGATCCCTGTTAATAGTAAATATTAGATACTCACACGACCGACACAAAACTTCTTCTAACGTCCAAGTACTATGATATAATTTTGCTCATTGGATAAATATAATTATGTTAGCCATTTAGTATTTCATAGTTATAAACCATTAACTTAATTAAAAAGAGATAGAGAAACACAAATATACCTTAATAATAGCATAAAATATCAAACAATATTCGCCAAGGTAACAGTATAGGTTGGTCGAAGACTGAGTAGTCAAACCGGGAGAATATATAAATTTCATTCCTCAAATAAAAGTGAGTATATATATTAATAGATAGAAATATTAATATTATGACCATTTTAAGGGATCTAATCTCCTTACGAGGTGAATTAGAGTATTTTTAATTTAACAAAGAATTTAAATTGTCCGAACGATGCCAATGAACAAAATATTTTCGATTTATTATTTATGTTTCAAAACATGCATCCTTGTGAATTATCTATATTTCAAAATATACCCTATTTGGTCTAGCGTATTAAATTTTTTGATAATAACTATGTGTTGAGGTGGGTTATATTAAACTCTTTTTTAATTTCTTACCCTAAAATATATTAAATGAATTCGCCGCAATAATCTTATTGACAACATGATATTATTAACGACGAATTGACAAAATAGATGTTAGACATGAATATTTTAAACATAGGTGACTGAATGTTTTGAAACATAGATGATGACTGAAATTATTTGATAAACACATATATATGAGATTGTTGTGTCCGCCCAATAATTAATTATGGATTATTACATTATGAAAGATTGTAACAAACTATATATTTTATGAATATATATATTAACAAAAAAATGTAAAAATATCAATTCTACATCCATTACGATAAGAAACAAAAATGATAAGCTAATAATCAAAATTCTGATTTAAGAAACAAAAACATTGTAAAAATTACTCTGAAACAGAGTAACAAATAATTTTAACGAATTATCGTTTCTCTAGTTCACTCCGACCCAAACATACCATAAATCTTTTTTATGGTTGATCACTGTTCTATGTTGATTGATGTCTCTTTACGAACCCTCCAAACCTTTATTTATTGCATTGAATTTCTAGCTAGCAATTCCCCAATTCCCCCTCCATAATTCATGGACCAAAATTTTGTGTAAATACCCGTGTAACCATTTGTCCCAACCTGTACTAAATATCCAAGACTTGGTTTATTTCTTCTCTATTTTTTTCTTCATTAAAAAATATGGCTCTCCTTAAACTACTTGTCCTTTTTGGACTTTCATCACTGCTCTCACCTGTTATTGCTTATGGAGGTTGGATCAATGCTCATGCAACCTTCTATGGTGGAGGTGATGCTTCTGGAACAATGGGTACGTTTTCTTTTTTTGGCGGACACGATCAGCTACCTCCTTAACGTGCATCCTGGCTTCTGATATCTATATCGATGCTAGTGACGATCCCGAGTACGATGTAACAAGATAATGCATGTTTCATACTCGTTCTACTTTTTTATATGACGTTCGAGACATTATCACATAAATTAAAAAAATGTAAAAGTCATTGTATTATTGGTTAGTTGATAATTTCAATGAAAAAAGTTTATAAAAAGTACTTGAAATTGTAAAACATCATATATAAAAAAAAAAAAACTAAAAGTCTAAAACGTCATATCAAAGAGACGGAGGGAGTAATTTCGATAAAACAAAATACATGAAATGGGATATGGTAATTTAATTTGCATGATATCATTTTCTTGTTTTTGGTTAATTGAAGAGATACACAATTTTTGTATAAAGGTGGAGCATGTGGATATGGGAATTTGTATAGTCAAGGTTATGGTACAAATACAGCAGCATTAAGTACTGCTCTGTTCAACAATGGGTTGAGTTGTGGATCATGCTATCAGATTGTGTGTGTGAATGATCCCAAATGGTGCCTGAGGGGATCAATAATAGTGACTGCCACAAATTTCTGCCCTCCGGGAGGGTGGTGTGATCCTCCACACCACCACTTTGATCTTGCTCAGCCTGCTTTCCTTCACATTGCTCAATACAGAGCCGGAATCGTTCCCGTTGCTTACCGGAGGTTAGTCTTCATGGCACGAGAAAATTGTCGAAATGGTCTCAGATAATAGGCGCAAGTTGTACTTTAGTCTTAGTAAATATATAATTAGCGCAAATGGGTTTTGATATTGGCGTAAAAAGTATAGTCTAGTACCTCTTTTGACGGATACGTTAAATTTTGAAGGAAATAGGGCTAAAATAGAATTTTCAAAATTTAAATATTTCTTGAAAATGTGCACTTTAGTCCCTCATAATGGTCGAAAAGGTGCACTTTAGTCCCTCTTTCCTTCAAAATTTAAAGTATCCCTCAAAAGAAGATTAGAGTGCACCTTTTATACCAATATTGGGGACCATTTGAGCAGACCGAACATTTACAGAGCCTAAAGTGCAGCTTGTACATATTATGTGGGACCATTTCAGCAATTATCTCGAAACGAGACAGTAATATATTATGAACTCTTGTGTTATCTTGGATGTGAATTGTGTTGTTGTTGTGTCTTGTAGGGTACCTTGTAGGAAAAGAGGAGGATTGAGGTTTACAATCAATGGTCACTCCTATTTTAATCTTGTACTAGTTACTAATGTTGGAGGTGCTGGTGATGCTCATTCTGTGTTCATCAAGGGTTCAAGAACTAGATGGCAAGCAATGTCAAGAAATTGGGGCCAAAATTGGCAGAGTAACAGCTACCTCAATGGCCAAAGCCTATCATTTAGGGTCACCACTAGTGATCGACGCAGTGTCGTGTCTTACAACGTCGCTCCGCCTAGTTGGTCCTTCGGGCAGACCTACACCGGTCGCCAGTTCCGCTAGGGCGCCCGTCGCTATCGAGTGGCCATATGGCCTATTTGATATATCATATATTCATCAGGCAGTAACTTAAAGTATAATTTAAATTACAAAACTTTTAATGTCTAAGTTGAGAGTGGCAGATTTCTCCTTTAACTGTTAGTAATATATTTGGAGATTGATTGCTGCCAACTTAAGTTAATGAGGTTCTAAGAGCATTAAAGCTGTTTATGTGATGTTGTTTGTCGTCTTAGCTTGTGTATGTTAGTATGTATGAGCTTTTATTTTACAACATCTCGAACCCAAATCAATGTTAAAATTTAAATGCAATTATATAATAATATTCAATTTACGATGTTTACAAAATAATGTCGAACATTTATCATGATATAAATATTTTATGTAATTTTCAAAATCTAGGAGACGGGTGCTAGTGGCGGACCTAGTATATAGGTTCTGCCCTATTCATTCGAACAATAACTTTTTTTCGAAATCAAAATATTATGAAGGTATAATGAAAAAATTAATATATATAGAAATTAATCTTTGTATTTATATTTCGATACATTTAAGTATTTTGAACAATCGTTCAATTTTCTTTTATCAATTTTAAACACCCAATGCAAGAAATCTATATCCGCCACTGACAGGTGCCTTGGTTGTCAGTTTGGTCCCTTTTAATACGATGTTTGAAACAGAAGGACGAACATTGATTGTGATTTAAATATTTAATGTAATACTATCTCCATTTCTCTAGTTATCGTTTTAAACTTTGATACAACAATATGAATAACAATACTATCTCAAGTTTTAAACAAAAAATATAATTCATGCGCATTTAATGGCAAGGTTATAATAGAAAAACTAAACAAACCTTGAAAGTGTAAAACGAGAAACAAATAAAAACAATTTTTTTTTTTTTGCTAGAATGATAAATAAAAAAAAACCGAGAAGTATTTAAAATGTAGGAGACGGGTGTCCTAGTGTTAAATTTGGTCCCTCTTAATAGTGATAGCTAGTAGGCAAACATGGTGGGCACAACCATAGATGAGGAGATTGAAGTGGCTTGTGAATGGGGTTTAATGCAATGGCATGAGAGCACACCGACACAATTACGTTTTTGCCATTAGGGGAAGAACTAGAGTGGTTACTAGTGTGTACCACTATCATCAAATAATTAAGAAGTTTATTTTTTTTGGTCTCAAATGTCTGCTACTTTTTTAGCACTGGAAAAATGGTGTAGTTGTGAAAGTCTTCCCCGATTTTATTGACAAGAATATATACTCTCTCGAAGTTTGAGACTATCAAATTATAGACACTGATAGCTTCTTATTATGAGTATGATTGAGTATGATGTTCGGGATGTGTCTCGTCTGATAAGGTAATTTGAGCTTACTCGTTAACCACTTCGAAACACAAGGTTCGCTCTTCATAGGAATCGAATTTGGATTGCATGAAGAGGCGAGACTACTTGTTACATTACACTCTAGTTATTTACCAGTTGAGTTATGTTTGGGGGCGAGTGTACTCTATAATACACAAGAGTCTTACACTAAGTAGTTAGCATAGTGTTAAAACTAGGGGAAGGTGTCTCGAACGTGGTAGGAAATAATTGAGTGGTGTCAGATAACAAGTTGGGTAATCTAGCGATCATAACATTAGTACCCAACTCGACTTGATAAGTTAACGAGTCGGATAGTAACAAACGCGTAGAATCATTATTAGCTCTCGGGTTCGTTTATTAGCAAATCGTTAAGACGGAATAAAAAAAAAGAATATAGTATATATTTCGAAATTAATAAATTGCATAAACCTTAATTATTTGAAATATCGATAATAACGTTTACAAAATGTTTTATATATATAATTATTTTTGACACATATTAAATTCATTAATCTTACATGAAAATTTAAATCTCGAACAAGTCAAGTATTTCAAACAAGTACAGCCTTGGGCTCACACCCTACTCGTTAACTATCAAAATTTATTGAGTGTCGAGCAAGTAACGAGTGAGTTAGGATATCTCCCCTCGCACCAAATTGCTTGCCTTCTTTACATAATGAAATAGGCTTTGGCGAGATGATTTCAATATTAGAACTTTCATTCTTCAATATAACCTCAATCATACAAGCTATATAAAAATAATACTAATAATTTCTCTTACAACAATACGTGTGATTCAAGTGAACCACCTTAAACAATATGGTATCCACCACTATAGATTACACGGTTCATTGTCAATACTAGTTTAGAACGTGTAAAATGAGTTGGTCTTCCCACTTTTAAGAAAAACAAATGACCACGCACAAAACCTAAAATGTTAATATACAATTAATTTTATTTGGGTAGGTCTCCTCATTTTTTATCGATTTTTATTTATTTTTCGTATGTCATAACTCATAGTATTACTTAATGGGCGGGAGTGGCTTTAAGCGGACAATGTTAATGTGCAATATCTAACGGGCCACTATTACTGAACGGGCAGACATTAAGAATTACAAGTGTTACTGTTACCTATGTGTTTTATGAGAAAATTGATAAAATATCACCGATCAACTTTCGATTTTAATTTCAATAACTCTTTTATAAAAATTTAGTTTAAATTTAACATGCTAAAAATAACTAAATTGGCTTTTTTTAAAGCCACCCTTCTTTTTATCTTCTTTCTCATCTTTTTATTCAATTCACACTACCATCAATCACTATCATATCATCACCACCACCACCTTCTTCTAAATCGAAACACCCCACTCCATTATTTTTTGTTGAAATCGAAACCTACCCCACCCTCAAAAAAATTGGAGAAGAAAGGGCCTTGACCACATATTGATATGCTCACAGGGGATGTAATATTTAAGCAAAGTGTTTTAAAATGGTGTTAAAAAAGTAACTAGATGGTTGAAGGATGGCATTTTCTCAATTTTCCTTATTTTTAATGTGTACATCACTTTAATAAACGAACATGTATTAGATTTTAACGTGTTTTGCTAGTTAAGGACAAGAACCTCAGATGGAGCTTGAAAAAGTCCGACAGGCCCATAACCGACTCCAACTTAACCCAAACTTGACGAAATGAGTGCACCCGGTCCGAACCCTGATAGGACTAGTGAGCCATTTTGCATCTCGATCGAGCTCGATGATTTGCTAGATATATCTATACGTTATTACCTATCGTTACAATAATTGTAACTTGAGAACGAAGTAAAATAGACCGAGCTGCAACATGGCTCACTAGTCCTATTAGGCTTTCTTTTTCTTTTCCTTCTTCTTCTTCTTCTTCTTCTTCATAACAACACCTCCACTAACAATCAACACTATTGCCATCCACCGCTTTTCTTCTTTAATACTCAAAACCACCACCACCAACCTTGAACCACCACTCACATCGCCCTTACCTGAAATCCGCCCCTCACCCCCACAACTATCTGTAATGGAGTTCGAGTGGTGTTTGATGGTGATTGAAGGTGGTGGAATGGTGTTTAATTTCTTCACAACATCACGACCACCATGATCCACCACCTTTCTTCTTTAATACCCAAAATCACCACCACCACCCACAACTCCCCTGCCTGATCCCTGCCACTACTTGTAGTGGAGTTCGAGTGGTGTCTAATGGTGATTGAAGGTGGTGGAATGGTGTTCAATTTGATGTTGATTTAAGGTTGGGGGAATGGTGTTTTGAATATAGGATGTTTGTTGATGGTTGTAAAGTAGGTGGTGATTAGTGTTGCTCGAGCACTCGACTCGATAGACCGCTCGCTAGTTAAGGAGTAGGGTAGGGGTACAAGGTTGTGGAGCCGAGCGGGTAATGGAGTACCCGGACCGACTCGATATCTTATCGAGTCGGGTTTGGGTACCAAAATTGTACTCGCTTTCTTATCGAGTCGGGTAGTGCTCAACTCGATATCTTATCGAGTCGAGTCTGGTATTGCACTACCCGGACCGACCCGACTCGATTCCACCACTAGTGGTGATGGTAGAAAGGTTGGTTATTAATGGTTGAATGGTGTTTGATGTTAGTTGAAGGTTGATGGAATAATATTTGGTGATTGAAGGTTGATGTAAATTGAAAAAATGAGGAAAAGCAAAAATAATATTTTCACACCCATTGACTATCATATAAATTTAAAAAAATTGTCATAGGTATTCTAGATTAATAAAAAAAAGGAGATAAATTGATGTCATTCTTACAAATTTCTCCACTTTTACTACCCAAAGTCTGCAAAACTAAGGAAACTACAACTCTGAAAAATTCTAAAAATAAAAATAATAATAATAAACAAATAATATATGGAGTAATTTGATTTAGCAATCATTATTCTCCATAAATCTTAAAAACTCCTCAAAATCTATTCTGTCATCATTATTCTCATCAAATGCTTTGATCATCTTCATGCACTTCTTCAACTCCAAACCTTCATTAAAACCAAGAGCAACAAGCACTCTCTGCAAATCTTCTGCATCAAAAAATCCATCTTCATTTTCATCAAACACATCAAAAGCCTCTTTAACCTCGTCACAAGTTGGCTTTTCTTCCTCAAATATATTTAACATATCGCCATAATTCAACTTTTCGGGTGTTTCGTAAGAAAATCCCAACCTTTTCATCACAATCTCTATATCTTCTCCTCTGCAGGACGACCCGAAATCTTGATTCTTGTGTTCTTGTGATGCATCACAAGAATTTCTTGAAACAACTATTTGTGATTTGTCAGAAGGTCCCTCTGAAGATGACCCTGAAAAAAAGTTGTATAGTTTCTTGCCCAATTCAAAAGATGAATTAAAAAGCAAAAAATCAACTACCCCTATAAGCAAGATTGCTAATGGAAAAGTATTTATGATGGATAAATTCTCAATACGTAATTGACCCAAGTAATTATTCATGTTCATTTTCATGGCTAAATGCTAATGAATAATATTATTTGAAAAAATCAATTGTTGGAAGATTAAAAGAAGAAACAAAGAAGAGATGATTAGAATAAGGTTGAATTTGAATGAAGATGCAATGGTTTAGGCTCTATTATTTATAGAACAAAATTGGCTAGTTGGTATGAAATAAAGAAGCAACATAGTAGTTTCCTAGTTCTTTTTCGACTTTTCTAACGTATCATAAATATAATTTTAAGGTTGGAATTATAGGGTGTTACATATAGATTTAGTGGGGCAGGCTGGCTTTGGATATATTAATATCAGTACTCTCTCCGTTTTAATTTATTTGTCCATTTTTTATTTTTGGAATGAAATTTTGAAAATTTTGATCATGAACTCGCATTAGCTGAATAATATATTTATATAAAATGTTGCTAGATTCGTTTCAATGTATATTTTTGAAATATGAATCTTTTGTAATTTTTGTGCTTATAAAATTTGAAATATTTACATTTAAGTCGTGTCACGAATACCATGAAATGTTAAAACTCCTAATAATCTGGGATGGAGGGAGTAATTTAATTTCAATCACATAGACTTTGATATCTTGATGAAGAAAGTGGGTTGAAATTTCGTCACGTTTTAGTAGTAAGGTAATTTCCCATCAGTTTCCCAACTTATTATACATCAAGCTTTTTGTACTCTTTTGACTCATGACCAAGATATTACATATTGGTCTCAATCAACAAACTTATTATATTCACGTTACTTCTATGTAATGTTTCCTTCATTGTATTAAAATTGTTGGTAAAACAACCTCAAACACAAAATATTCTCTCAGTTTCCTCTAATTATCGTGGGTTCGATTTTCATTTTAAAGAGACATAGATGGATTTTTTTTTAAAGATATATCATAAACCATAGATAATGTTGATTCACAATTTCACATGAACATTGTAAATTCAGTAAAAATGTAACAAATTTAATGTGTTTTAACATATTATAAGCAAAAAAGCGATAGGGAAATGAAAAAGAAGTTGAATCTCTTCATGATGATGATGGTTGTTGTGATGGCGATAGTGGTGGCGGCGGATTTGTTAATCCTGATTGTCCATCGACGTTCGGTTCCGGCTCGTCGTAGTCCAACTCCATTGACATTTGCCTCTCCTTCACCCTAAACATCTATATATAACTCCGAAACTAATTATATATGATTCACAAGATGATAATTATAGAAGTGAAATACATGTCAATAAAATAAAAGTAATTAAATAATTAACTAATCTAAACTTTATATAATGAGGAGTTAAAAAATGGATGAGGATTTTTGGCTAATTTAGACAAGTGTCGCATATCGATTAGTAATAATAAAACAATGGGCTTCAACAAATAACTTCTAATTCCCCCTCCAACATTATCTATCTACTAGTTGTTTGTACATAATTAGTATGTGCGAATTCGTTCATTGTATTTGTAATATATGATTTTTTATTAATTAATAGATATAATATTTCTATATAATATTATTTAATTTATATTAACTTAAGAATAAATTTAATTTGTAAAATAACATACAGTTTCTTCAAAGCGAGATGAATGTGTAAAATATATTTCATAATATTTGTATATAGTTATTGTACAAAATCTTTACAGAAACATAAATAATTTATTAATTATGTCTCCTATAATTAGGGAGAACATAGGTTTCAAAGAAGCTTCAAAATAAGTTTCAAATTCACCTTCCCCAATTATATGTAGGTAATTATAATAAAATTATTTTCTTATAAATATTTTGTACAATAACTATCCATAATTGCTATACCTAAACATTATCAAATATATTTTCTTTCATTTTTTGAAAATGACTTTGCAAATAAAAATTATATGTTGTTTTGCGCATCAAATATATATGAATTAAACAGTATTACATAAAAATATTATATTTATTAATAAAATATCATATATTACATTGGAAACACGGGTTGTGCCCAAACATCTAATATATCATCTACCTATATATAATCGAAGAATAAGGAATTAGAAGTTACATTGAAGCCACTTTGAAGCCCCATGTGCTTCATATTTATAGAAGACATAATTAATAAAATATATTTATTTTTAATAAATATTTTGTACAATATTTCTCCATCAATATAATCAAATATATTTTCCTTCATCTTTTGTAAATGGTTATGGAAAAATTATATGTTATTTTGCACATTAAATTTAGGTTTGTATAATATAAATTTAATAATAGTATATAGTAATGTTATATTTTCTTATTAATAGAAAATCATATATTATTGTTGTGTGGTAAAGCCAATTTCCGAGTTGAAGAAGTCACTCGATCAGTACATGGGAAGTTCCGACCCATCCTCCGAAATCAGGTACGAGAGTGATCGGACCATAGTCCGGACTTGGGTCGGTATCTGCCAAGTCCCGATCAACTCTGAAGAGGCGTGGGCTTTTTGGCGTGATTGAAAGAGTTTGGGCTTGTAAATAGGGTTTGTCTTGTACTATAAATATAAGATATTAGCCTAGGTATGATAGACAAAAAAACACAAGGAAAATATTAGAGAGAAATACATTGTAATCAATCTCGTTCATCATTAATAAATGTAATTTACCAATTATGGGAAACATGTATAAAACTTTGGTGTCGTTTACTTTTCGTAATTGTTTTCGTCATTGTCATACGGGTTTCTTGGGGTTGGGAGAATTGAATTTCCGCATTAATTCTCAAGAATTATAATAGGATGAACAAATTAATTCATACATGCTCGACTCTGTACAAACATCTAATGTAGATAAATTACCTCAAGACTACTAAGGAATATACAACGATAAATTAAAAATTAAATAATAATAACAACTTAATCAGTTGAAGAACACTGGAAAAAAAGAACTACAATAACAAAAAAATTACCTCTTGCATAAATTGCTCCTTTTCCCAATCGGAGTTTCTTATCCAAATACGTCTCCCGAACCCTATTTAACATCAATTAAAACAATAGCATTTCAAAATCAAAATGGTACTTTTTTGTTTGTGATGACTAATTGAATTACAAAACTAAAAAAAATATTGGCATGAGTTAATCGAACAGTTTAGTGGAAAAAGCTCTTGCTAGTAACAGGTTTTGGGTTCGAAATTCATCTCATTGTTCATTTATAAATAAAAAAATAAGAACATATTGACATGAGTAGATGTTGAGATTATACCATGAGAAAAAGAGAGCAAAAGCAAAGCTACACAAAGAATAACTGAACAAGAAATATTCCGAGCCATTACGCAATGTGATCGAAAAAGGGTAAATAGTTATTAATTTATAGAGCTGATAAATGAGGAAAAGATTTAGGGTAAATTTGTTTCACATTTTTACGTAAATATAAGATTTTTTTCAATTTTAGTGAATATTCAATTTTTATACAAGAGAATACAGCTAGTATGCACATTAATCGGCTTTTATAATGATTTCATCAATAACAAGATTCCTCAAACTATGTTACTAATACCTCCCATTCATTTTACTATTTTTGCAAGGGAATAATTGCGTAAAGTTAAAATTAAACTAAAATATTTAACAACATATAGGGAATATATTGTGAAAATCTTTCCGTATCTCATTTCAGATTAAAGTATTTTATCAAATATTTTCCTTTAGGGTTAGTGGCAGTTAGAGATTAGAGTTGTGAATGAATCGAGCTAAATCGAGCCGATTGCTCGGCTTGGCTCGTAACAAAATGAACCCAGCCGCTAGTTGGGATCCCGACTCGTTAGCTTGGCGAGCTAGCTTGGCAAGCCAGCATAGTAGCTCGGTAAATACATATTTTAGTCATTTCAATTACTTTAATTAATGTTACTTTATGTTCAAATTAATATTTTTATTTACATAGTTACATGTAATTAGTTTTATTACTACTTGTTACAAATTTATTATTATTATTATTATTTACTTAATCATATTATTTTAATTATACTATTTATTATTTATTTTTCGTGTAATATTGTTTTATACATACTATGTACATAAATGAACTAAAGTAAGAGCAACGTTTTCAATACAACTCGCTTTCGGTCTTTTTCTTTGAACTTTTATCAAACACTAAATTTTTTTCAGTATTTAAATTCAATTTATAATTCATTATTTGACATTCACTTAGTTAGACTTCAGATTTAGGTTTTTCATATTTAGCAATCATACTTCAATTTTCTAGAAAACATAATCAGTTTCAAACACATACGCCAAAATGGCTATCACATTCAGGCAACAAGTATTGAGTCATATCGATCCATTCGTCTTTGATACATCTAATCTCCACCTTTTTCTCCTTCTCGAGAACTGGGTCATATCAATACATATACTTTCAGGCACTACATTACTTAATCGAACCCAATCAAAGGTTGTTACATCAACGATTTGTTCATCAAGCTCTGGATGATCATTTGACAAAACACAATTATCATGACAATATGTATGCAAAATAGACCCACTACTCAAGTTTAACTCTCGTCGACGCCATAAGATCATCTTCGAAATTGCACCTGTGGGGACTGGGAATGTGGAACTGTTGAAAGACTTCGAAAAATTCAACCAAATTGTATGTTCCTGCTGCCCCATCTCTACGGAAAAGGGGAAGGGCTCAGTGTTCGAAATGTCATCATCTGCCTCTACCTCATCGGTCATCATCAAGTATATTGCCCCTGTCCATCTCCAATCCAACAGTGTTTATCGTCTTCAGGCTAATGAAAGACGTGCGTATCACATTTAGTATCTAACTATACCAGCATTCTGAGCCTTTCCTAAATCCAACTCCGGTTCTCCCTTGTAAAGACCTAAGCTTCTAGCCAGCGCAAAACCAGCATGCATACCATCAACAGCTGCACTCACTATCCCACCAGCATAACCCGCTCCTTCTCCAACAGGATAAAGCCCCTTTACAGATGTACTCTCGTATGTGTCATACCTTCGTGATATCTGGACCGGGGAGCTTGTTCTTGTCTGAGACATGCCAAATAAGCAAATTTACCTCTTTAGTTGTTTTGTTTCACAATTAACGTAGGTTCTTATATAAACTGTTCGTATAGATGATTGGTACCTCTACTCCGTGAAGAAGGGCAGCATCAGATATGAATCCAGGCATCTAGAGTTTATTGTGACGAAATGTTCGTTCAATACATGAAATGATAATGATAAAAAGGGATCTCAAACATGACTTATTGAATAAATATTAGGTAAAACAAACCTCTTTGTCAAATGACAATAAAGATTGTTGCAAGGCTTGTGTGATAGAAGTAGGGAACAATTCATGGAGAGGTGCAGCCTTTACTCCTAACCGATAACTAGAAGCAGGTAGAGTTGCATCTGCATAGGAATATTAGACTACGTAAGGAAGGCAATGGATACATACAACATTCCTCAATGCCTCTAAAGAGACTCCCGCTAATTGAGGTAAGGGGGATCCGGTAGTACGCAAGCCCTACCCCTGTATTTAGAAGGAGTTTGTTCCTGAGTCGACCCAACATGACATGCTAAGACCATCTACTACTTCACAATTGATAAGAAGTGTGGGTAGTGTATTAAGAACATCAATGGATACTCGCACGAAACATAACCATCTGACTAAAGTAACATCTCACCTGACATCTTGTTTTTCAAGAAATTGCTTGCCGTCTGCACAGGCACAACAAAGTTCCCCCCACCCATCTCTGCAGCTTTCCTCTCGAATAATCTCTGAAAGTTACGAGAAAATTTTACAGCTGAACTTTTATATCTAACCATCTCAAAGCTGCTTTGTGAAAAAATGAAATATGACAAAATATCTAAGAAAAAAATCATTTGATCACTTCATAGCATGCATGTAAAGCTATATAAGTATAATTCACACACGTAAATTTTAAACCCTGTGCTCAATCAAAGTTACTCATGGGGAAGGAAATTATTGGTTCTCATAGCCCCATAATAAGGTTCTGATTATTGGATAAGTGGTAGATATCTTACGATCGACATGAAAAAAAGCGAGAAATGAAGCAGGTATAGAAGATATCCAACTTGAAAATATGAACTACCTGAAACTCGATTCCGGCAAGAGGCCCACTGAAACCTAAAGCATTGAAATCTTTGAATGATACAGTAGCCACAAGTGCAGAATTCGCCCACTGAGATGCACGCCGCGAAAATGACATTCCGTTAATGCAGAGTTCTGCTGGGTTTGTACTGGTAAGAACAACCTACCAAAATATACTCCCAATATATAAAGTCTGGAAATTGATGAAGTGAAATGACACTTCAAGGACAAATTCAGCAATAGGTAGTGCAATAATACAACCCAAGAAATGCAAGCGTATTTGATTCAACAACGTTACTGGCATTATATACATGTTAAACGGCGAAAAACATTGATAACTCATGAAAATTTTGGCCGGGAAGAAGATTTGTTTAGGAAGCACAAAAAGATGTGTTCTTTCTATATATAAAAATAAGAATCAGGATTAGTTAAGTTGAAATGAGAACAAACAAGCTAGAGCTAATACCTGTCCACCAGGACACATACAAAAGGAGTAACAACTACGATTTTCCGGTGCCGGACTGGAACTTTCTTGTTCCCCTTTCAGATTGACATATTCAGCAACCTTGTAATCAGCAACGGGCACTTTCCCTCGTCCACTTTTAACTTCATTGGCTAATGCAGAATACTATACATACAAGTTCTGGATCAGCAATGAATCGTTGAAAGCAAAAATACATCTTAGGTCTGGCCGTCAAGGACACAAAAGGAATCACCACATAATTTAATATAGCAGGAAAGATAGTCACTGTACTAAGGAATATATAGCAGGGAATATAATTTTCATTATGCTTGTTACTTATATAAGTCTCAACATGAGACAAGCAAGTTATGTCAGAATAATTTTGATGAGTGAGGGAACGATAAAGAGGAAATGCCAGAGGTGATAAGGAAGCAGGGTTGACGAATCTCATATTGGTAATTAAATCTATACATATTCAAGTCTACCATGGTAATCTGATCCCATGGTAATCTGATCCAAAAACCCTTTTGTCCATTTGAAAGCAACAATTACCTTTTCCACAATCGAAATCAAATGGCTAATAACTTAACCCAGGTTCAGTGTATCACTAATAACTTAACCCAGGTACAATGGATATCAGAATACGGCACGCAAAGGGGGTTTAAAAGGAATATATAAACTATAATGCATATGAAGTGATAGTTTAACATTTTTGGATTCTACTCTAGCAGGGGATATGAGAGATATCTGAGTAACCAGAACTTTACCGTCATGTATGATTCATGAGATATCTTATCAAGCAATATGAGCACTCCATCAATGTTACCATATTTAAGTGTAAAAAACGTAATAAATTGCCTTAGAGTGGAAGAAGCATATTCATATTAAAATATACAAACCTGTATGCTGTTTATCAATCCCTGGGGATGTTCAATTCGCAAACCAACCTGTTATCGAAAAATAACACAGATATATTAAAATTAGCTCTGAGATGCCTGTGTGAGTGATATGCATACAGCTCAAAGATTACAGAAACATAAGTATAAAGGTGTATCTGAACATGACATGTGTCCCCCATCCAGAATTTTCCACATCAGACAAAATGGATGCCGCAGAGTTCTAGTTACTATGTGAAAGAGATATATAAAGAGTGCAAGGACATTTAAATCGGGCTAGCTTGGTTTTGCGGCAGCTACCAATATCAAAAACTCAAAATTCATAATCAGCAGTATCATAAAAAGAAGTTGGTATTAAGTTGTTAATACTAGTAGATTACCTAGAGAAAAGGTAAAAGTTAATTTTCCAATCCCCTCGCTTATGAACAATTACACAGTAACAAAAACTCTAATTGAATGAGATTAATATTAGTAGATCATTTAGCTTTTTTGGCCTTCTTGGTTATTAGAAATTATAACCACTGCCATGAAGCAATGAAAACATCAATCAGATTCTTGTGCAACAACCATAACTACCATGACTTCTGAAGTTATTAGAGGGTACGAATGTAAGTGACAACCTAAGAACACCATGGATCACTAGAACAAGTAATTAAAGGAATTAAACAATGAAACTGTAACTAGTCAATGTAGTGACTCACAGCAAAATCTTTCTGTACAATGTCTACACCATGGGACAGAAGCATGTTATACGTATCGCGTGCAGAGTGTCCCACTGCCAGAACTACTGCATCATATCTCAACTGCTTACTAGAGCATGACACATCTTTTGAATCAGAAACTTCGACACCTACAACAGTCGATTTCTCCACAAGAAGATCGTCCACTCTTGTTCCAAAACGGACTCTAACCTAATGAATTAAACAAATAGAAGTACACCAGTAACAGGTTGAGAAATGCAAATAACTAAAGGGGTCTAAGAGATAATCATTTAGTTAATTAGTAATAAAATACAACACGTAGTAGCTTGACTATCACTTACTCCCAACTCCTCGAGATAATGTCGAAAATTGCGTAAAAGTGGTATTAGTCTGTCAGTTCCTAGATGAGGTTTCCCATCAACTAAGATACTTTTTGGGGCCCCAAAGCGGACTAATGTTTCCAGAACCTGAGTAGATCAGCAAGAATATCAAGATCAATGGAAACGAAAACCGAACTCAAGTAAAAAATATATTATGTACACAAAAAGAAGTAAACAGATGGATAATAATCAGTATCTACTAATTACGATAAATATAAGTGCGCACAAGAAAAAACTTTCTTACTGATACAACACTTGCACTATTCCGTCCTATTCTTGTGACTAGCTTTCCATCACTCCAAGTCCCTGCACCACCCTGTGAGGCATAAGTCCTAAATAACTAAACAGCATCAACGAATTGAGGATACAAAAGTCATCATATGTAGTTATATTTAAATATCATAATACCTTCATTACCCCTCATGAAATGTAAAGATTAAAGAGCATATACAAAAGAGAGATCTACATTTATTCTTATGCATGGAAACCAGGGAAAACTAACCAGATATTCTAATACTAAGCACTAAGCTGAACATGTCTGCTAAATACCACATAAAAATCATTGAACATCATCATCAACTACCATGTTAGTAGTTGAGAAGAGGACCTTCCCGTTCAACTCAATTAGCAGTCCATATTTTATCAACAATATGAAAGTTCTAATTGCATTCTTCTTATCACAAATAACAAATAACACAGTCCTAGAATATAATAAAATTGATTCTCCTAATCATCATACAACTCCCAACACAGAACTCCAATATGCTGGGTTCTTATGCAAATAAAGTAATCCACGTTTATCTTTTTTCATTTCATGTCATTTGATATCACATGAATAGGTAAATTTAGAAGACTTAAAGTGAAAATTGATGGCAATTGACAAATCAATCTGCCAATACAACTGGAAAAAATTAAGATATTGGGGAATCTCAGGCCATAATGTGAATAAAAAGATAACCTCTCCAAAACAAAAGTTGCTTTCCATTTGTAACAATCTTCGAACGACCAATGCCCCAATGTCGCGACCCCTCTGCTCAACTGCTTGCCCTCTTTCTAGCAGGGTGACATCGGCACCAAATTCAGCAAGAACAAGAGAAGCAAATAAGCCAGCAGGGCCACTTCCAACAACTGCAATAGATGGTCTTCCTGTATCTGATTGACTCGTTGAAGTACCAAAATCATTTTGACAGCCTTCAGTGCTAACAAGTGTTTCCCTGCTTTTGAAGTTATTTACAAGATTTATTAGATCACTAGAGTATCTTTTTTTAGATAAATGCTCAATAAGCCCAGCTCGGGTTTCCAATTCTGAAATGAACTCCCAAGTGCGAGGTTCTAAATCTAGAAGTGTCTCTACATCCATATCCACTGTATACACAAACTTTGGTTCCTTCTGCAAGTGAAAACATAGAGGTTTAACAATTCAATTTATGTTGGCATCAGATATCAGTGGAGTGTTCACAAACGAAAATCATGGGGACGTGATGCATGAAACAATGAAGAAATGGTCCATGGTTTGGAGTGTTCACAACGAGATCACTTCATTCCACTATTTTAACTCTAGAGCGTAGCCAATCTGTATCATACTACTACTTCGATTAAATAATGTGTGGAACTTGAAAGTTGCTGCTGTAGAAGGGAACTAACGGGATAGAAGAGAGACTTAAAAAGCATATACCTTGCGAGCATCAAAAGATTTCCTCACTACAGTAAACGCTTCTGCTGGTAACATTGCAGCAACCTGTAAGAGAATGACAAAGATTCCATATAATAAATAAATAACTTTTTATGAAACCGAATGACTACACTCTACCAGAGTAGGCAAATGAGAGTTTGAAATATCACTCCAAAATAGAAGTTGAAAATCTTGTAATTATTGACCAACCTAAGAAGAGAAGATTGCACCAACTTTCGTAACAATCGAGTCACCCTATATTAATTTGAAAAAGTAGAACCAGCATTGCCCATTTGGCCTCTCTTCATCCTAAGTGCCTACCACATTCTCTTATATTTGAAAGTGAATGAAAAGTACAAAAATCCATTACCCCTATCTTTTGAATTGTATAGTTTGAGAAAAAAATGAAATGCGTCCATCATATATGTGAACAATACAGAACAATATTTTTATTTTCATGTATGATAATACATTGCAAGAAACCATTTCCTTCATATCATATGCTATCATCTCTAAACCGAACAAAATTCTTTTACATTGAAAACTAGTTAACACTATATGACGCCTAATGAGCATCCAACATAAACTGAAACTCCGCATTGTTTAGGAAATCGATTATAAATCTTCCTAAAAATGCAATAACTATTATGCAATAAACCATAATAAATTTTACTCTTGTACTAATACCATTGTTTCAAAATAACAGTTCAAATGTTAAAGTAAAAATACAACTTCACATGAAATTTTCTTCATTTGGGCATTTTCAATTATAATAAAATGCACAAAAAAATTAGAACTCTTTACATAACATTTTCTTGATTTGGGCATTTTGTATGATAATAAAATAAATAGAAAAAATGGAACTTTACAGGAAATTCAAGGACTTTGGAGATTTCTTGAAGCAGACACTCAGAAACACCAAGAAAGTCTTTGCCAGGGTCCTTATCAACAGAAACAGCAAGCTTTGAAAGCCTCCAAATGCCTTCAAATTTATTCTTGACATCAATTTGAGGTTGTTTTTGTTGCTTTAACTTTCTTTTCTCTGATGGGTATCTGAATTTGCCTGTCCTCTTTGCACATTTGACAATAAAACTAGTGAATTTGGGTAGTGGAAATGGAACAAGTGGGAGGTTGTTGTTTGAGAGGGGGAGGGTGTGGAGAGCTGAGGTAGACAACATCGTCGATTAAAATTTTATTACAGTATGGTCAGAGGTCTGAAGAGATAAGGCCATATGATAACGAGGGAGTAGAAGCTGAAGTTTCTCAAAAATTGTCCATACGAGTCATACAAACAGAGGGTGTTCAAACAATAATCCACCATGTGGTGTGCGGGTTCGCTCTAAATTGCCCATGACTAATGACCCAAGTGATGGGCACCCGATGTAATTAGTCGATAATTAAAATTATCACTGATCATTGTGTTGAATAGGAACAATTTAAGATGATAGGTGATCAATCGAGACATTTTGAAAGTTATGTGATCAACTAGGTCCCGACCCAAATATAGGTGATCATCCCAACTGTTTGCCATTAAATAAATATATAATAAAATAATTAAAGTTACAAATTATAACTAAATGCCCCTATATAATTTGAAGAAATTTAATTTAGAAGCCTCCATTACATATATGAGATAAGCCGATTAGTATTATTGCATAACTTTGTATGTATGATATGTTCACAAAATATATTCACAAGTTTTATTGTCCACGTTTAATTGAAAATGTCGATTTTGATTTTCACTTTTTAAAACCCGTCAATGCTTGATCAGTTTGGAAATAGGACAAAACCGTCCAACAAACCTTGTGCACCCCTAATATTTAGACAAAACTCAATGTGGGGTATACTATCCAACGAACCACGTCTGTGTTGGAAAATGTAATTCACCTTACACGTGTACGTTGGACTAGTCTTTGTGCAAAATAAGTAGGTGGACTAGTCTTTATGCAAAATAAGTAGGTTGTGACATATCACACCAACATGAGGCCCTTGTTGCAAAATATATGCCATATATACAAAGCATGGTCGAATAGTATTTGAGCATAACAAACCCTTGTATGTTCGATTTAATAGGAACGACCGATATAATTAGTTGAGAGGTTAATTTTGTAATAATTAACTTCTTCTACTGATATATTGTTCCGGTATACTACGTAAATTGAGGCAAAACAAAACCTGTAGGCAGAAGTTTGTTTGTAGTCTATTCGTGAAGAGATTTAACTGTAGGCCACTGGATTGTTAAACCGTTTTGGTCCATTTCCGCGATTTGCTTTCTGAACTCCTCAAAGTCTTATTGTAATTTCAGGGTGACGGCGTCCTGAGTTGCAAGCACCGGTGGCGGTGTTGCGGGCTGTGCAAACCTCTTAGGGGCAACCCTGAGTTGTAGGCACCGGTGGTGGTGATGCGGGCGGGGTACGCCTCTCAAGAACATGCACATTATTAACATTGTCTAGAGGAAAGACATTTGGTGCGTTCTGCCGAGTTTGAGTGGCTAAGCTTTGTTGTCGAAGGGCTACATCTACGCATCGTTGTATTTCCGCTTCCAACTCAACGCCTAGGGGAATTCTGGAATTGGAAGAACAAGCCAGATGAACATTGGAAGGTACTTCTTTCGGACTCTAGATTATTTGAGTTTTGTGTCGTGATATCGGGTTCCCATAGACAGCACGACTTATTCAACCGAATTTCCCCGGGCCGGATCACCAGGGTTGCAGGCAAGATCCACTGCTGACTCCCTTAATGGACTCATGGGTCGCTTCTCTGGATTCCTGGAACGCGTCTGTCTAGTTCTTGTGGAGATCCCTCCTTGCAAATATCCCCGTGAAGGTTGTCGAGATCCTCCAGTTCTTGTTGTGTTTTTCTTTGGTCTGGCCATTCACCTGAAAGTCTGGTCGAGATTCGAATACAGACACTCTCACTATCAAGTTAGTTAAGTAATCAAGAAGAACTGTCGAATAGGAATATATGTATGTAAAGTAGAGAGGAGTATCACTTAGCCTTCTATCCACTTCTCGAAAATAGATACTTTTAGGAGAAGAACTCCGCTAATCTCGTTTATTGGAGACATGTGTCCCTCTACCATTGGTTCTCTTCATAACCTAACACGTCTGAGCTCTAGATTCGATACGACATATTAGGCAGCCGATATCTTCAATAATCTGGCCCACATCATTTAGAAATTAGATTTAGTAATGGTAGTAATACAACAACCATTTATAGTTCGGATGAACCATTTTGTACGTTGGGCACAAATTAGGCTATTGACTTGACAAGGAGCCAAATCTAACTTGCACGACACACATGTCCATATTTTATTTTCAGAATGAATTAATTGCTCCATCATTTTTAGTAAAAAATTATATATTTTATTAGACTCGATCAAATTAGCTAAATTGAGCATCTTATTACATCAAGCCTAGATTGATGAGTTGGTGTATTATTACCATTACATAATTGACCTTTACCTAATTTACCTAATACATGTCTACTAGTAATGATTTTTTTAATATTTTCCTCCATACCTCTCAATTAGAAGAATTAATTAAAGGATGAAATCAATTATTTTAATTTGACTATCAAACTATATTTTGTGTTGACACGGTATCAAACGTACTTCTTAAGTTAGAGGTTAATGTCAATTTTGATAATAATTCCGCACCTCTACACTATCCTCGCCAACCCTCACATTATTACGGTTTATGTTGCAAATTGGAGCATCATAGACACTTCTTAAATTAAAGAGCTTATTTTTTTTAAATGGTTTCGAAATTTAAAAAAGAACATCAAATGAGAGAATTTTTAATATTATATGTGTTAATTAGCGATTGAGAGTACATAACAAACTTAAATTACAATAGACTTTTTATTGAATTCCTCAAAAAATATTATTTTTATCATTTTGTCACGATAAGTTGTTGAAATTTTGTTTATTAAAAATTGATTACGACAACATTGAAAAAAATTATCTCTAATTAGTTGAAGTGTATATTTCATATACTTATGTGCTTTCAATTTCAAAAGAAATATCTATTTTCATACTCTAATTTAAATTCTGAAATCGTTTCGAAAAAAAACTCCGTAATTTAAAAAAACCTCATCATGCATATTGTTGACCTAAAGTCAATTCTCATTCACCTCCTCTAAAGATCGTGTATAGGCTAACACATAGTACTACTTATGAACTGAATTTACAACTTTGCCACTAATTGTACAAACGGCACTCAATCATATATGCCCCTAAATTTAATTGAATTGTTATGTAAGCTAGAAAATGTGTGGTAACATACTTTATGCTTTTCAATTTCGATATAATATTTTAATTGAATTAATCTTAGTTCTCTATTTTTAATTTTTTTTTTAACTTTTTTATAAATCCAACCACCACCCCTTACAATGAGAATCGAACCAGAACCTCTAAGTCACGAAAGATCTCAATTCTCATAACCACTAGATCATTCGTTATTCTCTTAATACCCATAATTTGTTCCCATCTATCAATATTCAATATAACTATTTACATCATCTTCCTTTAATAGGTTCTTACACTTCATTATTGAATGGTCATAGCGGCCTTAATTCCTACAATAGACTCATACATTTTTTCCGGGAAATCATAGTATTTATCTAGTGTGGAGAATAAATAAATAGAAGAGAGATTAGAAAAACTATAGAAACATTATGAGAGGGCAAGTAATTAACTGATTTGTTGAGTTATAAATAATAAAATTTCATTTTTAAAACAAGTAATAAAATTTATTTTTTTTGAAAAAAGTAGAGCCCTCATGAAAGTTGCATAACTAAGAGCACCATATAATATTATGCTATCCAAATTATTCAAACACCAACATCATGTAGAAAGAAAATATTACTCCCTCCGTCCCTAAAAGATTGTCACATTTTGACTTTTGTGGTCAATTACAACAAAATTTGATCACGAATTCTCACTAAACGGAAAGAAATAATATAGTCTTGTGGGACCTCGTTAGATTCGTCTCAATATATATTTTTGAAATATCAACTTATTATAATTTTTTTGCATTTAGAATAAGAGATATTTATATTTTAAATCGTGCTTTATTGACCACCAAAAGTCAAATGTGACAATCATTTAGGGACGGAGGGAGTAGTACTTAAACGTGCCCATCAATTGTCATTGTCAAACCAAAACCTCCAATTCGTTAATCAACAACTTGAAAGACTAATCAATGACTCAATAGTCTGGTGGAATCTGGTTCAATTTTTATGTAGGAGATCTCAGATTTATGTCTTGTTGGAGATAATTGTCTCATATTTTATTATAACTTTGAATTAGTTAGTAATTTCTATATTCATTATTTGTAATGCTATTATACTTTTATCGCTAATTTACAAAAAATAATATGAATAATAATAACTTCAAAAACTAACAAACTAAGGTGTTCAAAAAGAAATTTGAGTGTACAAGTAATGTATATTGTATATATCACCATTGAGCTCAATTTTTTGATATATTGTATACAAAATTTCTTTATGTCAATATATTTTGATTATTGAAAATATAAATCAAATAAACTTTTAAAGATATGTCTATTACACGATAACTTTTAATTGATTGGAATTATAGTATTTTAAGTGGTCCTTTTAATTATGTGTATATAAGGTAAACAAAGAATAAGTAGTCATAAAATATATTGAGAAAATGTCAAATGACGACAAATTAGAACTATATGTTGATAATCAAAAAAAGAAAAAATAGATAAAAATAAATACTCCCTCCGTCCCTAAAAGATTGTCACATTTTGACTTTTGGTGGTCAACATAACACGATTTAAAACATAAATATCTATTATTCTACATGCGAAAAAATTATAAAAAGTTAATATTTCAAAAATACTTATTGTGACGAATCTAACAAGGTCCCACAAGACTATATTATTTCTTATCGTTTAATGAGAATTCATAATCAAATTTTATAATGTTTGACTAACAAAAATCAAAATGTGACAATCTTTAGGGACGGAGGGAGTATATTAGAACCATAGAGTGACAATATACTATCTTTATCTCTAAATGATTGACACATTTTAACGTTTCATAGTCAACAAAACACGATTTAAAACGTAAATATCTCTTATTTACATATGATAAAATTATAAAAAGTTGATATTTCAAAAATATATACATTGACACGAATCTAACAAGATCTCATATGGTGATATTATTTCTAATCGTTTAATGCGAATTCATGATTAAATTTTTTAAAATTTGACCATGAAATATTAAAATGTGTTAATTATTTAGGGACATAGAAAGACACTACCATGACAATTATTTTGAAATAAAAATTTACATGAAAAAGTGGATGGAGTATAAATTTTGAGGCTTATTTCTTTTGGCCCCCTGAAGTATTGAGACGCTTTCAATTTGCCCCCTGAATGATTTATCTTTTCAATTTACCCCTGAACGATTTATCTTTTCAATTTACCCCTGAAACGTCAAATGTATTAAATTTCGTTTTAAATGAAGGGTGAACTTGGAATAACACACTCATTAATTTTTTGGGCACTTTTTAATAATAACAAAACAATAATTTTTAAATTAACCCCTCCTTCTTCCTCACACCCCCCCCCCCCCCCAAACCCCCAACCCATTCTTCCTCAAGTTACTTCTCCTTTTTCACCAATTTTCTTAAGCCTTCATCGATCGATTTTCTTGTCAACTAAAGTCTGTTCTTTTTCTCCAAGTTGGGCTGGTGTGAATCCTTGTGCTCGAGTAGGTCGCGACTGGAGGTGGGGTTCTTGGGCAGTGATGGTTCGCGATTTACACAGGCGTTTTTGGGGATATAGGGTGGCTGTAATCACGAGTAGGCCAGCAAGCGAGTGGTCGCTGGTAGGTGAGTGATGGTGCCGATATGGAGTTTCAGAAGAGAATGGGGGGGGGGGTGCGTGGAGGGGTTGGGGGTGGGGGGGTTACGGGGAAGATGAAGGAGGGGGTGGGGGGTTGGGTAGGGGTGGGGAAGGAGGGGGATTTGTTTAATTATTTATTAATGAAAAATACTTTTTTGAATTTTATTAGTGAACCCGCATATTTAATTATTACAAATTTTGCCTCAAAATCTAATTATATGTGCATTTCTGATTTTGCCCTTACCTTAATTCACTTTTTTGGCGAAAAAAATACTTCAGGGGGCGGAACGAAAAAAAATAGGGGGTAAATTGAAAAGATAAATCGTTCAGGAGTAAATTGAAAAGATAAATCATTCAGGGGACAAATTGAAAGCGTCTCAATACTTCAGGGGGCCAAAAGAAAATAAGCCAAATTTTGACTATTAATCTTGACCTTTGAATTTGGACAAACTAATTAAAGAAACAACTGAAGTCGTGTAATAACACTTCCTTGTCGTCTCTGCTTCTCATACAACCAAAAGTCCAAAACCAATTCTTGATTTAAAGCAGGCCATTCCCATCATATCTCAATCCCAATCTCTCCATTTACCTTCAAAGACTCAACTTTTTCTTCTTTCTTGATCTTTTTTTACTCAATTATATTTGTTTCCATTTAGCAATTTGTGAAGAACATCATTGATCAGTTCATATATTTCATGTGCATCTAGAAAAAATAGAGTTTGGATTGATATTTGATCAAGATTTAATAAAGAGTTTCATTTTTCTGGTTGATTTTTAGAAAGATTCAATCTTGATTAGTTTCTTGTTTCTGTTTGCTTGGACTTAAATGGTATGTTACTAAGTCCAATTGAAGTTGACCAGCATCTAGGAATGGCTAAATCAATGAAAATAGTTGACCCTTTTGTGAAATTGAAGCAAATTAATCATTTGAATAGGAAGAAATCTACCCTGAATTTGCATGATCAATTGAATATCCCTGGTTGTGATCAATCACCTTATGCTATAATTGATGTGATCATCATGATTGCTGTGATTGGTGCTACAGGGGTTTTAGTTTATCCTAATGTGAAGAGTTTGGTGATCAATTCGGTGGAGTTCTTCGACGAATATGGCTATCTTGTGCAAGAGGAGGTTTCTGCGAATCCGATGATATATGGTTGCTTGGGACTTAGTATTTTGTTTGCTTTTCTTGCTCTTTTGGCTATACTACTTTATACAGATAACTCGTGTGGGAGACCGGGCTGTCTTGGTCTACGAGATGCTGCTGAATTCGATATACAAATAGAGACAGAGGATTGTGTGAAGAATTCGGAATGTGTCACGAAGAATGGGGTGAGGAAAGGAGTGTTTGAATTACCTAGGGATCATCACAGGGAACTGGAATCTGAACTGAGGAAGATGGCACCTTATAATGGAAGAACCGTTCTGATCTTTCGAGCAAGATGTGGGTGTTCTATTGGTAGATTGGAGGTTCCGGGACCAAATAAGTCGCGAAGGCTTAAGAAGTAGGTTGATAGATTTACTTTTGCTTTATACAGATAGCATATACATGGCTGAGTAATTAATAATAATGGTGGGGATAGACATTTGAGTTATACTGTTCTCCAATCTTTAAAGAATAAATGTTATGGATACAATACAAAAACTTACTTCGAATTTCAGGAAGCCTTGATCATGATCTTCCTATGCTTTATTCCTGTGCGATTACTCTTTACTTCGAAATATATGGTATTTAGTTGATGTTGCTTCACTGATAGCTTCTGTGGCTTGTTGTTCGGTTTTTGCATATATCATTGGTTTAATCTGGAACCTTAGGTGGGGTGGCTATCACTTTTTTATTAACAAAGTCAAGTGGCTTTTTTATTCGAATAGATTGTTTGAGCTGTTTAGGAACAATACTCAATTTTAGCTCATTTCTTTTTATTGAGGAATCCTACCTTCTTTGATTCCTTAGATACACACGTCGCGTTATTTCACAAACGAATGGTCTTATTATATGTTGTTGCTACCATTTATTTTTAGCTGTGGCATGAACTTGTAGCTATGCTTTCTTCTAAGAAATTGCTGTGTTCTGTGTTGTTGCCTGAGTTTTGTATCATCATATGTACTGATAGTTACACCAACAACTTCTCTTAGTTGTGTTCAGTTTTACTTTCTGCCATATGTGCTAATTTTTCCATTCGTAAGTTGTACATCCATTTTTATCTTCAACTCGAACAGTCGTACATTACTGAATACTGATTCTTGCATGTACATATATTTCTCTGGTGAAAGCACAGTTCTTTCCTAGTTAAATATAGTGTAGTTCGGGAAAGCATCCTGAATCGAGTCATCAAGTCTTCCCCTTCCATAGTTTAGTGTCAAGGGAAAAGGAGGTCATACGGAGATATCCAAACTACAGTACCTCTAATAATCCCCGTCCTCTTTCCCACCTTCGAAAGGAATTACCTGTTCAAACGGAAAACGCCACTCCCATCAGCCCTTTTTCCCTGAGTTCATAAAATGGTGACTAATACATGATTCGCCAAATATTCAGGTCCGTAGCTTCTTCTTTTCGACCTGCGCTAAACACTTGCTTCAGTACTGGCTTAGAAAAGAAACTTCAGTTGGTTAGGTGGAAAAGTTCTTCTTTCAAAAGTATATTCAGCCACTTCTAACAAAAAAAACAATCAATTTAATTTAGTTACTAGTACTTCTTATGATTGAAGCTTTTATTATCATTACAATCAATCGATTGGTCTCTTTCTGATATTGGTCTGTACTTTCGTTTCCCATGTTTTGAATGTATCCATTTATCTCCATGAAAACTGTTTGTTGCTGATAATTTTCTCACCGCGCGCTGCGTGACTTTTTTCTTCATCAGTCATTGTCATTGCAATGACATGCACATGAGACCTCGTTATTTCGAGTAACATATCGTGGTCATTCTGTTATGTTAGCCGGAGATTGAGTAACAACGAATAAAATAATACTCCCTATAAAGCTTGAACTAAATTACCATAAATCAAAATAATGAACTTTATTTTAATGTTTTAACCACACTAACAAATAAAAAATTAATAAAAATCATCAAAACAAAAAAACCCAAAACCTCCAAAATATTCTAATTATAACTATATCCATCTCACTCTCCGTAGTCGAACCTAATCATCTCCTAGCATAAATATGAAGCACAAACCTAGGTCCATCATCGCCATCAACACCACCGTCACCGTCACCGCCACTTATCGTGCCATCTCCACTCTCAACATTGGCATTGCCACCCATTCCCTCACGGCCTTCAACGGGCATTCGAAACCGACACATAGGGCAAGAGCCATGGATACCCAACCACTTCTCTATACAAGCCGAATGAAACAAATGCTTACAAGGCATCTCCTTAACCAGCAACCCCCCCTCCCCGACCCTCTCATCCAAACAAATTGAACACTCAAACTCCTCCACTTCAACACTCCTCATGGCCTCAATCGACGCCTTCGAGGCAGGTTTAGCCCCACATTTTCCGCCAAGAATTTCTTCGATTAGTCCCGCGTACTCTAGTACGGTCATTGTTCTGTTTCGGAAGTTGACAAGGACTAGGAGTTCTCTTAGGCCGGAAGAGGGTGCTGAGGAGGTGGAATTGAGGTTGTGTATGTATGGCAGGAACATTGTTCGGACTCCTCTCCAGCTCAGCTCCATTAGGGTCGGTGGCGGTGGTCGAACATTTTCCGCCCCTGTAGAAGGTGGCGGTAGCTGAAATATTGCCGGCGGAGGTGGTGGCGATAAATATATTTCCCTAGTGGTTGAAGGTAGTGATGGTGGTGGTGATGTTTCTGCCGCCATTGATGGTGATAAGGGTAAAATTCTGATTTTGACTTTTGGTTGATTTTGTTGTTTGACTTTTGGTCGTAGAAAATGTCAATTGAAAAAGAGGTATATATATGTAACGGTGTGTGTGGGGGGGGGGGGGGTTGTGGGTTGTCATGATTCATGAACTGGCAGGTGAATTTATGTATAGGTTCATAATTTCAGATTTACTTAATTAAAATCAATTAATACTTTTGATTTTTGATATAAAGTTTTGATTGCTAATTAAGTTTTATTTCCTAAAAAGATACAGGTAAATATATTATACATTGTACATTAGTTGTCAGCAGCTATTGTACGATAATAAAAATTGTTTTCGATTATATTTAGTCTTTCTTATGTGTTGGGTTATTTGTTTTAAATTATTTAACCTTGTAGATTATATTTTTGTTATATATTACTCCCTCCGTTCTTTTTTTTTTCGTTGTAGCAAAATGACATTTTATACATGTATCCCTCATTAATGAATTTATCGACGTGTTGATATTATACATATTGTACTTTAAATATATTAAATAGGGACTTACGAAAAACATCTATCAAATATTGTTCGAAAAATG
Source organism: Echium plantagineum (assembly GCA_003412495.2). Classification (NCBI taxonomy): domain Eukaryota; kingdom Viridiplantae; phylum Streptophyta; class Magnoliopsida; order Boraginales; family Boraginaceae; genus Echium; species Echium plantagineum. The sequence goes on along the minus strand of CM016561.1, from coordinate 26,282,631 downwards.
TAAAATATCAATTAAAAAAAACGTAAACAATAATTCAAAACATCAACTAAATATAAGTGCTCGAGTATTATTTAGCTCCTATTAGTAATGAGTAAACGTTAATTATCAATACAATTAATTAGTCAATATTCATATGTATGAGGTTTAGATGTAGAATTTTACTAACGATTAATATCACATAAATGGTATGAATGATAATTTTATAAAATTTGAAGAAAGTTATATTAGTTCTTACAAAAATGTTAAGGATGATAAATATACAAATAAAAATTATTGATGGGTGCATTAATTTGTTTCCGTTTGGACAAAATTGATAGCTGTATGTGAGTGAAAACGTCTCATATGCGACTGGCAAGTTATGGTTGTTTACCAAGCAACTCTTGTAAATTTGGTGTCAAATAATTCAATTTTATAAAATAAATTCTTTTTTCTTTCATAGACAAAAAAAAAAGAAAGAATTATAGTTCATTCCAAACAGAGCGTTATGTACATGAATAAACTAAAATGATTTGATCTAAGTTTAGACAATTTTTTTTTTTTGAAAATAAGCGATGTAATAATAACCGAACACAAACACAATTACAAAAGAGATAATACCAAGGCTAAAAGTGAACTAGGAAATCCACTACACTATTAGAACTACAACATTAGTCCTAGTTCAGTCCAAAACAGAGTGTTGCCAGTCGGGTCTTACTAAGTGAGTTGGGTCATATGTAAATGCCCTAAAGACTCACTCTATAAATGCCCCAGCCCTCAATTCCTATCCCTAATCGATGCTAAAAAACCTCATTCCACTTTTTGAGTTCTCATGTGAAACTCAACAAACTTGAATCTAAACAGTGACCTTCTTGAGCTCCTTGATTTCGAAAACCTTCCACCACCTAAACACATCGAGAAATCCCTCTTGAAGGAGGTAACAATGAAGAATCCCTCGTCTGAGTAGCTTCCCGAGAGCAGACTAAGCTGCATGTGAGGTGGAAGACGGTGGATTGACATCTTGAAGCAACTTTGGGGCATTTCGTTCAGCTTCTTGAAAGAGAATTTCAAATTGGGCCACTTCCTGAGGTGTTTTGCATCTATCTTCCCAAAGTTTCAAATTTCTCTGGTGTCACATCTCCCACATACAGATGCACCATAGTTCGACCTTTTCTGGAGATAATCTTTTCTTTAGTAGCATAAACATGTCTTGAAAGCTCTTGATATCTTGATCTACATGTGATAATTTTAGTAATGCTCTTCTGTTGTATAATTTTAGTTTGGACCTATTAAATCAAATTGTAAGTTGAACTATTCGTATCCCACTTTAAGTCGATATTGAACATCAATTTTTTCTTTGAATCTCATAAATTAATTCTCGACTATAATTGAGAAGATATATTCTTGTCTCGTTTTATGACTCTAATTTACAAGATTATGTTCAATACATGATGAATAATATTCTCTCTTCTCCTAAATGATTGGTATATTTTGATTTTTGTGGTTAAATTATAAGAGATTTGATTAAGAATTCTCATTCAACGATAAGAAATACTCCTCCGTCCCTAAATGATTGTCACATTTTGACTTTTCATGATCAACAAAACACGATTTAATACATCAATATCTCTTGTTCTACATACGAAAAAATTATAAAAAGTTGATATTTCAAAAATATATTGAGAAGAATCTACAAGATTCCATATGACTATATTATTTTTTATCATTTAATGAGAATTCATGATCAAATTTTTTTAAGTTTGACCACGAAAAGTCAAAATGTGACAATAATTTAGGGACGGAGGGAGTAATATAGTCATGTAGAATCTTGTTAGATTCGTCTCAATATATATTTATGAAATACAACTTTTATAATTTTTTCGCATGTAGAAAAAGAAATATTTACGTTTTAATCGTGTTTTGTTGACCATGAAAGTTAAAATGTACTAATCATTTAGGGATAGAGGGAGTACTAATGATCAAAACGAAATCATAGAAAAATATTAATTTTCGACTTATTTACCATAGAAATTCTCTATAATATTACTAGAAATACAATGTCAGCTAACTTTTCAGTTCCTCCAAATATATACACTTACAGAGACTTTCAAGAACAAAAAGACTTGCTAAATTTTCCATACAGACACAGCAATGACAACTTCTGCAGTAACATAAAAGGGCATCAAAAGATTAGCACTCATGTACCATCGGTTTGCAGACGCTATATCTAAGGTTACGACGGAGGCTTAAACTTTTACCATTGATACTTGGCTGCAACAAACACTTCCTCGTAAATTTGAGCAGCGTTATCCCAACTCAAGTCTTGCGTCATACCACGCCTTTGGAGACCATTCCAACTTTCCTTGTACTCTCGGTATGTTAACAAGCAATTTCCTAAGGCGTGTATTAATTGATTTGTCTCAGCACTGCTGAAAGTCCAACCAAGGCCAGATTCACTGTAGGGATCAAAAGGCTGCACTGTGTCTCTAAGTCCACCAACAGCATGAACCACTGGGATTGTCCCGTAGCGCATTGCGTATAGTTGGTTCAGTCCACAAGGCTCAAATCTTGAGGGCATTAGCAGTATGTCTGCCCCAGCTGTTATTCTATGAGCAGTTTTCACTGAAAATCCAACCCATCCTCTGATTTTCTCTTTGTGTTGGCTTTCCATCTGCCTCAGCATCTCCTCGAGGTCAGGTCTTCCTGTCCCCAACATGACCAGTTGCACATCTTGATCAGACATCCAAGGAACTGCCTCAACGATTAAATCAACGCCTTTCTGGTGGTCAAGCCTACCAATGAAACCAATCAATGGGACATCAGCACGAACAGGCAAACCAAGCTCTTTCTGTAACGCTGCTTTGCACTGGGCTTTACCACTCTGCAGGGTATCTAGAGCGTAATTAGTGTAACCATCAGATTGTAAATGAGTATCCAACTCCGGACTCCAGTCTTTTGTATCTATCCCATTCACAATTCCTCTTAATTTCCAATCATTTTCATTAATTATCGCATGCAGACCCCACCCCCCTTCAGAAGTTTTCAACTCCCATGAGTATCCATGGCTAACTGTAACAACACGGTCTGCTGTCTTTAAACCAGCAGCAAATATGTTGAGATGCTCGCCTCCGATGGGGTCATGCAGCCTGAAAAGGTCCTTGTAATGTTCAGGAAGATCCACATACGCAAAATCATCCACTGGACCACGACCCTGTATGCCAGATTTTAGATCAGATGAAGCTACATACACAAATGTCAAAACCCCTTCGTACAGTTTGTTGAATAATTATTCAGGGCACACAACTTCTTAGTACTTAGGGATTACACAAAGCATTTGAGGGAGAGTAAAGATAAATGCTGTTTATGTAGCAGACCTGGTGAGCTATGTTGTGAATCACTAAGACAGATCTTGTGTATTTCATTATTCCATGATCTCGATAATATGCTTTCAGATAGACAGGCAATAATGCAGTATGCCAGTCATTAGCAACGAAGACTAAATTGCCATCTCCATAGCAGACACCACCACATGGTACATACCAAGGAACCTGGAAGGAAGAACCAAGTAATGTGTGGATGAAATAATTTATTGTACAGATTATTATATATACAAAGACAATTTCCTGATCCTAATTTATGCCAGTTACCTCAATAGCAGCTTTGCAGAATAAGACCATGCGCTTGAGAATATCCTGTAAATCCAATAAAGCAAAAGTACATTAATAGCTGAAAGAGACGTCATGACCCCATAAGTATTACATAGATGACAGGATTTTGGGAATAAGAGAACTACGTATGAGTCTCTGTCTTGTCCTCAAAGATTACTCCACACAGTTCTCAAAGCGAAGACCTAGTGAACTACATTGATACTATCACACAGGACCATCCGAGAATATCCTCATAAATTAGTGTCAGAACTAAGGTGACTTTCTCCACTGAAAACTCGATGGGCATCCTTGATATATTTTTAACGGGATACAAAAGGAGGCTTTAAGCAATCCTCAAATACAGTAACACTTACAACACGATTTCCTCCATATATATTTTTTTCTATATTCCGAAGCACGGGACTGTCAATAAATACAAAGTCTACTCCATCAACGTACGCATGAAAGTAGTTGACCTCCATATCCTGCAGCAGTCAGGAATATGTTAGAAGATTGGATTGGAAATGTCATGTTCTTTTGAGAATAACTCAGACTTAGAAACCATTTCTTACTTGCCCATGCACTTTATATCTTTTTCTAACTCCTGTATCCTGAGGTTCAGCATAATTACCGTATCGCGGGGCAATAACCTGCAATTCCAATGATGAAGTAACGTGTTATGAGTAACTATTTTTGTAAATGGCACTTACAAATTTATAGAATAGAACTTCCAGATATAAGCAAAAAACACATTCTTTGTTTCTCTTAATTGTTCGTTTTATTACAATTATCAATTGGGTGGTGACTAGTGACAGAGGCGGAACCACAAATTTTTTATAAAAGGAGGGGGGGAATATAAGTATGTATGATATAAATGACGAAAACTAAAAAAAGAATAGGGAGAACGGAGAACAACTAGATTTTTGAATATATAAATAGTAAAGTTTCAAAATTTTAACGGGGGGTGTTTGAGAGAAGTAGGAAGAGATCAGTGAGATGGGCTCATTGGATCTACTGTTACACTCAACTTTTATTGTTACTGTACCAATGCTGAAAACCAGAAATCATAGAGTGGGACAAATTCCAAGCCAAGACCATCATCAAAACTCACCATAACTCTGTGTCCACGCCGAGCCAAAGCCTTCGGTAATGCTCCAGCTACATCACCAAGCCCACCTAAAAGTAATTTCATTAGCAATTCAACAATATATAAGATAGTGTTTATAATGTATTTTTGCTTGAAGATACTTCTTGAAGAGGATTTAAGTATGAGGTAAAATGATTTACAACTGCTTTAAAGGGGGCAAACAACAACAACCATAATGAGCAAATAAAAAACAAAAGGAGGGTTTCTATATTGTTAAAGAGAGTAATAGTTAGTCACTTCTCTAATGCTAATGAAAGTTTCAACTTTTACATCATGGTCATGCCAATTTATAATATAACCTATACAGCTATACCTTCTATTCTCACCCGCTTCAGTTGGCTTACCCTGTGAAAAAAATAGGCATGCACTTAATTGCTTGTTTTGTGTCGTAAAAAACATTACCAAAGCAAGAAACCAATGTTATTCGGCTGACTTAAAATACTCATCAAATATGATTCCCTTCTCTCGTACAATTCTTATTGCTCTTTTTACTTGGTTGAAATAAACAACTATATAGCTGAATTATGCAATCATTGTTAACTATTAGAAGCGAAGCTCCGAGCCACGTGGTAGTATCTGTGTATATTGTCAAACCAATACTTCAAGTTCCTTCCTCAAATCTTATCTAGTGACTCTTTCTTAATCACATTTCACATCAAATTAATCCAAACATTATATTGTTATAAACAAACGTGCCGTCGAAGTACCTGTTTTACTCCATGGAGCGCACTCTGCAGCTACTAATATCACATTCATAACATTGGTTCCAGCCAGAGGAGGAGGTTTGGTATTCTCATCTGCAGGGTCTTTAGCTTTAATACTGGTTGGGTGCACATATGATCCTCCGATTTTTTCTTGCTTCTCATTGTTCAGATAAGAATTAGCAGTGGGTGTCGGAAGAGAGGAACTCACATCAGACTGAACTCTTACTTTAGATGCTTCTTCCAACTGTTTCTGGGATGGCAGGTCCAAAAAATTCTTTGTGCTAGAAGCGGATGTCCTTGAAACTGAATTCTTAGCAGTCCTATCAGAACTTAATACTTGAGAAGCCTTGGAAATGGGTGTGGATGTGTATACATTATGTGGATCTTTATCTGGCTGAAGCTTTTTAGTTGCAGTTCTCAAATATTCTGCAGCATCAGCTGCTAATGCAGTTCCGTTTTGTGATAGTTTGTTCCCATTTTCAATTGAACCCTCAATGAAATCAGTACTATTAGGAGATGCAGGAGTTTGATCAAGTCCATCCACAGTTAAGTTGTCATGATTATACACTCCATTTGACCGCTCATTGACTATTGAAGCTGATGTAAGGCTTGAAACGGAAATATCCTTCGAATCAAGTGGCAGATTATTTCTTTCTGTTTCAACAAGGCTGCTTTTGATTGATGAGACCAGCTTCCTACTTTCTGCTATCTGAAATAGATTGTTAGCATAGTTAAAAAACATGTTCGGAAAAAGTCTCACGATCATCTAATGGGAGAGGTTTTAGTAAGGGACAAACAAGAATGGGAACACGTGAGTTGCCACTCTTATTCGATAACAGTATCCTATGTCTTAATCAGTGTCGCCATTAAGTAATATTCTATTCTCATGTCATGCTCAATAATCTAATAATGAAAAAAAGAACTCTATCATGTAAACTTAAAATAATTAATATGTGATATGCTTCGTGAACAAATTAAAAGGAGCAAAGAGCTAAAAGATCAGGCGGAGAGTTGCTTTCCAAGAGCAGAACAAATTGGATACCCTACCGAACATTAATTGGTAAAAGACCTGATATATTGGATAGCAAGGGAAAAAAGATTATGTACAACGGGGTTTGGTTCTGGGTCCATGAAATATCCCAGTCCCCTTCCAACCATATATACATCTCAAAATGCTCATATCCACCTTGTCTCAATTGATGATCATGACACCCACAGGTAACATCGATTATTATTAACCATGTCCTTAAGACACATGAGCATCAACACTTCTAAAACTTTAAATGAACAAATCAAATGTTGAAACCGATCATGGTTCTATATTAGCCCATTTAAACGAAAAAAACACAAACATTGAGAAAGGTGATAGTATAGCTACCTGACCCAATAGCGCCTTTTGCCTAGCCAAGACTTCTTTGCTCTTCTCAATTGTGGCCTGCACCGCATCTTCGGGCAGGCTTGAACTCTCAGCATCCCCTGATCCCTGACCCCTCGCCATCACACGGTGGCTTGTCATCCATTTCTGAACTACCCCACCACCAAAAGCTAACCTATTACCATCTTCACCAAGAACTCTCACACCTCCAACTGCACACCTATTCGCCTCACCTAAATCAAGCACCCTTCTTGGCCTACTATTTGCTAAATATGCTAATTTGGGTCGACAATTATTTTTACTGTGGAGCAAAACTGAGCTATCCACAACAGTATCAACTACAAAAGGGAATGATCCCATAGATGCCATAAAAAGGGTTGATGTTATGCCACTGCCAAAAAATGTAACCATGAACTTCAAATACTAAAGAAAACACAATTGAATATGAGTATTGATGCAACCTTGAACTTCAAATACTTCAAGAAAACTAGCAAATCATAGAATATGAAAGGATAGTCAACAAAAATTGCTACAAAAAATGCAACCTTAAACTACAAATACTAAGAAAACTAGCAACAATTGAAGGAACTGATAAACAATGAACTTAATGAGAAATTTTACAAAAATGTAACCTTAAACTTCAAATATTTTAGAAGACTAGCAAAACACAGATTATTGAAGCATACCCAATAAACTCAATTGTTACAAAAATGCAACCTTGAACTTCAAATACTTCAAAAAACACTAGCAAATCATAGGATATTGAAGCATACCCAAAAGATGCAATTAAAAACAATGAGTATTTTGTTATAAAAATGCAATCTTGGACTTCAAATACTTCAAGAAAACTAGCAAATCATACAAAACTTGGCACAAATGCGATTGAATGAATTCAATTAGTCTTGTTACAACAAAATGCAACTTTGAACTTAAAATACTTCAAGAAACAACAAATCAATAAAATGGAGCATACCCAATTGATTGAATTGTAAGATGATGAATCCAATGAGAATTATTGCAGATTTAGTGGGGAGACAAGGGACATAAAACCAAGAAACATGTTCCACGTGAGAGAAGAGATTGGACCATTTTGATTATGGAGATATACTAGTGTGAGGTTAAGATTGGTTGAATATTGCTACATGAAATTATGCACCATATGCTTATAATTGTGGTTCTTGATTTTTTTGTTTTGAGATATTACCAATTTAGGACATAGTTTCACAACTTCTGGACATTCATTGATGTTGTGTGATTTTACTTATGAGTGATGATGGGTCATGACTCGAGAATCTAGTTGTTCTATAACATTTATGACATGTGGAGATTATGGGCGTTTTTCGAGGTGAGTATGATTAATACTCCCTCCAATCGAAAAAAAATATATTTTTAAACATTTCAACAATATAAAAAAAAAAATGTCTTTTAAATAAATCAATGTACAATATACCACTTTTTTCTTTAATATCCCTATTTGGATAGAGTAACTCAAAAAAAAATAATTGCATCATATAGTTAAGTGCTAATTGGATCATTAATGATTGTTTTATAGGGGTATAGATGGAAAGTATGAATGTAATTATTGTTTCTTAATTTGTGTGAAATGTCTAGAAAGATATATTTTTTTTTGGATTGGAGGGAGCATTTGGAAGACAAGATCAGTTATGTTTGTTTGTGTTCACCATCCACTCAATGATGTCAATGATGTTATGGTCTCATTCACTTACACATCCGTTTTAAGTTGGCCACATTTACTCGTGGTGTTAATTATTTTGTAAAGTCAATTGTCAGTCGATATATCTACAATGCTCGTGACTTCTTGGAGGGTAAATAGTAACTAGCCGTTTGTGCACAGTCTAGCCTGTGCGAATTCGTTCTACTTATACAGTTATTTTTTTATATAATTAATTAGATATTATTGGAATTATGTACTTATATATTCCCTATATTTTATTTTTTGAGTTTTCTAAACATTAGAATTACTATTTTGCCCTCCAAGAAGTCACGTGCATGATAGATATATATGTTCAATAACAATTGATTTCGCAAAATAATTAACACCAGGAGTAAAAGTGACCCACTTAAAAAGGTCGGTGAGCGAATGAGATCATAATATTCATGAATATGAATGACTAGTAAATCCAAATAAATACGAGTGATGGTTGTCACTTTTTGTCCGTATCTTTTTAGTGATTTTTTTAGATGTTCTCAATTTAAAGTATTTCAATAGATAACACGAATGGTTATCAAGTGTGGAATCATTTAATTTATATTTGAATAGTGGTCATCAATATTAGAATCACTATATTTCTATTTTTTATAGTCAATCATAAAATCTCGATTCTCCTTCTCTTGCATGAAAATCGAAACGGGATCAGGCATCTTTAGTTGATTAGTTCAGCCACTTGAT
>CM016561.1:26182317-26273272 GCA_003412495.2 Echium plantagineum | reverse complement strand
TGATTTAAGAAAGCTTCATAGATTAATAAATTTATTTATCACTTTAGGATTTCGCTGTAACGTTCGACTGAATTTTCTCTTTATGCCCTATTTAATGAGAAATATATCAGAAGAGTTTTTAATATCAATACATTCATTAGATTGTTATTTTATTCATTGATTAAAGATATAAAAGTAAAATATTATTCATTCTTAATGGACATGCTCATCGTTACAATGACAACTAAAAACCCGAATTTATATTAAAAATAACCAAAATAATTTTTTTCAAATTTGTTTTCCGAATTAAAATTATTTATTTTATATCATTTATTAATCTAAATATCTTAGAAACGAAAGTAAATTGTTTAATGAGATAAAAATGATATGAAAATATTAAGGTGTAAATATAAGGGCATTATAGTCAATAAGATATTGAATTCATGTTAAAGGACCTGTTTGACAATTAAATTTAAACTTAAGGACCTAAAGTGGCAATTTCAAAAACTCAGGGACCTATCTGACATTTAAGTAAAAATTGGGGGACCTCAATTGTTGATTGAAAAATCGACATACTCTTATGTTTTGACGATAACAAATTACACGTGATCTAACATCGTTTGTCGCCTAGATCCAGCATTTATTATACGTTGACTCAAAAGGATGAAGGCGAAATTCAAATCCGAGATAAAGACGAAGACGTGAAGATTCATTTATTTTTGTAATTAAGTCTTTGTACGAATTCACGAGTTGTCACTCTTGATTAGGCAATATAAGGTGTTAATGATTTTTTAATGTTTTCCTAAAACTAAAAAGGAATGAATTTTTGGCCTAAAATTAAGTGTGGAGTTTTTGGTAAAATATTTTGTGTTTGAAACTCGAAATATAGACGAAATTGAATGATATATCTTTGTGATATAAAGAGGTCAATTAATGCTATATTTCTTGATTCAAATATATCCTAAAAGATTTTGAAAAATCGTTTTTAAGTTGATATAACACTAGGGTTATGTATCAACTATAAAAAGCCCACACTTGTTCATTTGAAAATCATCCCTCACCTTTCTCAATTCTAAACATTTTGAGATAAATTGCACACAACTTTAGCACGCTATATTGCCAAGATCTAAGAGAGACAACTTGAGTGTTCATTGTTTGATTCTTGTAATCTTTAAATTATTATTAGTTCAATCGAAATCCTGAGAGTGTGTTCTTGGGTTCCTGATAAGGTTATTAGGAGATCTGAAATTCTGAAGGTGCTTTGGGTGTTTAGTTAAGGGTAGCTAGAAGTTGTTGATTCCTTGTATCAAACATTGGAAGCATTCCATTTTTACTAGTGATCATTACCGAAATCCGGAGGTTGGAAAGCCGACGGTCGAGCAGTAGGGGAACCGAAGCTCGCTAAAATCTCCTCATCCTTTCAAATCATTATTTAAAGTTACGTTTTTTTTTATCAAATAAGTACTTAGACCCTAAAAATGACACCAGAAACATTTGTTTATTTACGTTTTTGTGAATTTATTATGTTTTAGAGTTGAGAGTAAAAGAAATATTTTAGATGGTGATTTGAAAGATAATGAATGTTGAGGTGCGTATATATATATATATATATATATATATATATATATATAAAAAGTAATAACTAAATAGAGGAGGGAAATACTTGGAGAGACCAATATGTGAATATACTGTATTAGTTCCTTCTCTTTCTCTTGGCGGGAAATAAACAAACCAAAATGAGCTCTTCGTCAACCTCAGCAGACCTCATATGCCAGCTCGACAACGTTCAAGGCGTCGTCGACGCCCTCACCGCAGTACGCTGGAAGCGCCACCAGGTAATTTAAACTGCTTCCTTCAGTTCAATTTTCAATTCCAATAGTCGACTGAACTAGTGCTTTACTATTAACAATTTAACATAATAAATTGATTGATTGATTCCGTACTCCATTTTTAGGACGCGGTTATCGAAATATCGGAGCACGGTATAGTTTTAATTGTTGAAGAATCAAGTTGTCTCCAACCCAAAGTTTATCTTAAACGAGAGGTATAAGGTATTGATTAATTACCCGTCCCAATTAAGGTCACATTTTGTTAATTTTATTAAAGAAAAATCGAACTACTTTATTTCTTGATGGAGGTAATATATCGTTCATTTTGTGAGTACTTTTTCATATAAATTAAATTAAATGTTTGGGTAATTACAGTTATTTGTTAAGTATGAATATGGCGCCCAAGGGAGACCGCGATTTGGGGTAAGCTTAGGGCTGTTTGTTGATTGCCTCAATACATTTTGTGTACCATCACGTTCCAGTTCAATTGAGATTCAGTATCCCGGGCCGGATATGCAACTTCTCCTCAAGTGAGTGATATATGTACTGTTTGCTCTTGATTTTGCCTAGATGACTATAAATTTTTGTTGTCATTCGAAATGTGCTCCTGATTTGAGTTGATGGTACTATTACAGTTGCTGAAGTAGTAACAGTTATGATACCGGGAAATTATAAATAGAAAATGTTGTGCGTATACTAAATTGGATGCATAATTGATGTATCCTGAACTCTGATACGTGCTCGGTTGCCTGTAATATATATTTCTTGCTTGTATCATGAGTCGAGTAAGCATAGTTCGGATAGGAAGGGCAATCCTACCCTAATTGTTGAGCTGTTCGAATGTTACTTTGTTTGTATATAGTATAAATGTTTTTGCCTAAATATTCATTTTTCTAATCTATCTGTTAATCAAAATAAGATTCAAACCCGCTGCAGCTGCATAAGCCTAATGCCTTCAGAAACTGCAAAGTTTCCCGATAACTTAGATTTGATTTTAAAAAGCATGCCAACTAGATATGAGAAAAACTTGCATATACTATTGTTAAACAAAATTTTGTTTGCTAATACATGTAATCTCAACAAATTTTGGTTGCTAATACATGTAATCTACCTCAGTACTCAAATTTTTAACTCAAAATATACTCATTTTTCTAGGTCTATTGATTCTTCACATTCATGCATTTATGCGGAGATCAGAACAAGGATACCTGAGACAGTGTCATGGGACTATAACTTCGAGCCTGCTGGAAATCCTCTAAATTTCACTGTTAAGGTTAAGCCTCTTTTAGTTTCGCATAGAAGATGCGTAAAAGGAATTATGCTGATGTGACTTTTGTAGTTAATAATTGGATGTCACACTTCCTTAACTAGTTGATAATATAATGTTGTGGCCATTATGCTATCTACACGACTCACGGACATAACCAGCACCTTGTTTCCATGGTTTGAAAGGTACAAGTGCTCCAGAAAAATGCAACAGAAATCGATGAACTTGCATATAATAGTCATGATGGTCCAATGCAACATGTCTTGCTAAATACATACGGAGTTTTTCTGCAATCTGTGCATATTTTTTCTTTCTATAGTGATAAGAAATTGAAGTATATTTTAAGTTCTTACTTGGGCAGCTTCTTCTGAAATGTCTTGCAAAATTAAATTTCTTGTTGTTGGAATATTAATAGCTGCTTCTATTATCACCAAGTGACTAGCATTAACATTTTGATCTGTAGTCTGCTGCTTTTAAGGAAGCTATTGATGATCTTGAATGGCCTGGATCAAGCATTCTTATAAACTTACAACCATCTCCTCCGTCTGTTACATTTAAAGGCAAAGGTCATGGTGACCTACAGGTATGGTTGACCTTATTAAATAATTAGTTTTCGCGATTTCAGCTTTCGTATTCTTTATCTGCGCTTATTAGTTTATCTTTCCTACAGATTGACTTGATGTACTATTCTAACTCCGGCATTTTGCTTTCATTTAATTGTGATCGGCGAGTATCTCACAGGTTTGTATCAGTATTAATATTTGATGGAATGTATAGATTTCATTCATGTAGTTTGTTTATACAAGTACAAATTCCTTTGTGCAACGACTTCAAAGATCCCCGCCAGTATCATTAGAGAAAACCGAGGAAGCAAGTTGTCTATTGGCAGAGGTGGAATGCTCAAAGTTCAGCATCTATTTTTAGTAGCAAGACCATCTCTCCCCCACCCTCACATAGATACTACTAGCTATCAGCAACCGAGCCGAATAGCCTATATTGAATTCTTTGTGAAGCCAGAGATTGATGAAGATGCTGCAAATGATTAGCTAACACTTACCAAATGATATGTTGCTGAAAGCTCTCATCAAACGCTTCTGCTTGATGTATTTGCTTCTGCTTGATGTAATTAACAAATTGCTAGAGTATTATGTTACTGTTATAAAACCAACAAAATTCATGATAACAGAAACATATTTTTCACACAACATTCCAACAGTTCATTAAATGCATGATTAAAATTGTAAAAACACAAAAAGCCAAATTAAGATGATGTATGCATATCTTAGAAGCTATAACACAAACATTATGTGCTAAAATATTTGCCACATGAAACAAAAGTTATTAAAACCAAAGTATCTGTCACCAAATGTCATTTAGAGATGAGACCATCTCCTCAACCATATACATTCGTCATCACTCGAAAGTCTAAACTATATCCACCATAATCCATTAAATAGAAGCCTTCTAGTTAAAAGGAACATTTTGGGACCAAGCTTGGCATGTACTTCATCGAATTTCGACAGACTGAAGATGTCCGCTTGATAGGCAAATTACTCAGAAAAACAATCTTTAACCACATCACATATAAACCTTAACATCCAAGTGTTTATATACACAAAATATTCCCATCCTGAAAACCGACGAAAAAAAATAAACAATACAATTATTCTGGAGTCAATGGGACACGATAAGCGCACTTTATGGAGCCATTAAGCATTTGACAGCACCTTCAAAAACCCTCTTCTAAAGGTTCTCTCGAGAACAGATTACCTTCCACCATTTCAACACTTGGTTATCATGCAGCAAGCACAATGAAGACGATTAGAAGAACGATGCCAAATATGACCAGGAGTAAGCAAGTCTGAGAAAATGATGATCATAGTTAGCAAACATAAGGCACAAGCAGATCAAGCTTATTCTAGAAACCATTGTAAGCATCAGCACAATAAATCAAAATAAATTTAAAATCAGACTCTTCAACTACACCCAGTATCTTCAATCCTAGAATGGTAAGAGGATATGGAGTTATAAATGAACTACGAAAATTAGCAATTTAAAGATTAAAGTTGGCAGAAATGCGAAACAAACTACAAGGAAATAAGCATAAGAGCACTGCATACCTTGTCTACGATTTAAAAATAATATACGAACAGCAAATGGTGTCAGTATGCACACTCAGTCAACTCTCTAATAAGTGATCATACAATGAAAAAGATGGCTCCTTAAAAAATAGTTGGATTATCGTAAGTTAGATCTTAGTACACAATTACCAATGATGAATTTGATCTTTGTGTTTTGGCTGCTTTAGCAAGTTGAGCTCTTCCCTGGGCTGTAGCAGCGTGAGAATTCTCGATATGAGAACCGATGTCATCTGGAAAATGCAGATTCCTTATTTCAATAATGTCTTGATCTAGAAACATATACCAAAGAAGAGTAACAGTGAATTTACCAATCATAGTTCCCTGCTCATGAACCAATACAGCCAAATCTTTGAAAATTTCATTCACTTCACCAATTTGCTGCGAGATTTCTTGAATACCCTGATCCCTTTCCTCTATAATTGCCTCGTTGAAAGAAATTTCATTGTCCAACAACAAGACTTGCTGTCTGCAGGAAGAAATGGGAGTAAAATCTTTTTTGACATATGAAAATGAATAAAAAAAGATATAGCACGAAACATAATTTGTGAACAATAGTGTGCCATAGAATCTTCATCATGAAGTTTCAAATATGCAGAAGTCTCAGTCTCCTGAGCATGAGCGCAGAGGCTCAAGTGATATTTGGAAGAATGTCCACAGATTCAAGCAAGGTAAAAGGCCAAACAAATGTTATACTGCATTTCTAAAGATCACAGGAGGTAGCAGCAAGCAGATAATACCTTCTAGATTCAATAAGAACTGCATGCTCTTCTAGGTTCTTCTCTGATCTAACATCTTCCTCACTGTTAAAATGTAAGTTACAAAACGGGAATTAAACAGAAAGCAACACTTCTAGGAGTATATATCAGACAAATTGCACAGCCATTAATGTTCTAGAGTTCACTAAGCATTGCCTGGGGGGAAGACTTGATTGCGGAACAAAAGGCTTATAAACTGTCTCCCTTTCTGCTGCAAGCCTCTGAGCCTTCTGAAACTCTTTCAAGACGGCTTCAAATTCTTTAGCAAGTTTGGCATCCGTTATTTTCTTGCTAGTCTAGAGGTCAAAGAACCGTCAATCATCAGTAACAGAAAGAAATAGAAATAGATGAAGTGCATTATGCAAAGCTTATTAAGTGCCAAGCTTTAACTTATCTTCATCTACACGGATTATTTTAAGTAGCAACCAGTTTTTAATGTCCTTTTAGTAAGTTAAAAAGAATAGAAGGGAAGAGCCATGTGACAAACATATAAGTTTTCAATTAAATCATCCATCAATCCATTGATCAACGATTACTAGCAGAGTACGTATACAACCGAAAGTGTTTAGCAGATAAATAATAGGATGTAGTGGCATGAAATACAGAAAGCAATGTGTTAAGGACTTAAGGGTCAATTGCAGTAACTTGTATGTATCTGATAAAAAAAGTTACAATCACACCTTGCTTTCCAATCAGGCAGATAGACTGAATTAAATTAAATGCTTGATGAAAATAAAGGAATATAATATCACAAAATTTAAATACAGTCAACAGAAGGGAGACGTAGAAGAAACATAAGTATCAACTACTTACACTGACTTCAGTATGATGGTCAGTTTCACTAGCTTGCTTAAGTTTGGCTGAAGTATCTTTTACCAGTTGCCCAATATGCAACCTTGTTTTTCGCCTATACCGGTGAAATTAAAAGAAAAAACAAATAATTATACTAAAATGCCAGAACAAATTGTTAACGTGAGCATACATTCATTTGCTAATAGTCCATAGTGCTTAAACGATTACTAAAAAGTGTATCAAATAAGCACGACAAATATCGTACTTCTCATTACACATCAACCTTGTTTTTCGCATATAATTGTAGCAACCATAATCGCATCAGACTACCATACCGGTGAAATCAAAAGAAAAAACGAACAATATACAAAAACCACAAATGGTAAATAAAATGTCACAACAAATTGTTAATGTGAGCATACATTCATTCGCTATTAGTCCATAGTGGACTTAACTTAAACGATTACTAAAAAGTGTATCAAATAAGCACCACAAATATCATACTTCTCATTATACATCGACTAAGTGACTCCTGCTATCCTAGGTTCCAATATTGCTCATTTTGCCTGTAGCTTGAACCGCAAGCTCCTTCCTAGCTACTAGGATTTCCTAGGGTCAGGCTAAAATAATGTCTTCAAGTACAAATTTATATGGTGACACATTGCATTTATCTTGTTCATTAAGGCTTCTTGACATTTGAATCTTATACTTCAAAGTTACATACGTCAAGATTCTACATTGTCAATTGTAATTGACACAATGTCTCTACAAGTTCTGTGGTACTGCTGGTAGTGGCAATTGCACAAATAAATCTTTTACAAAATATTTAGATATCAATTATTTTCTAAGATAATCTCATACTAAAGTACTAACCCCACTTTCAATTATCAATTAGCAACATCAACATTAATTTAGCATTGCATTAAAACAAGTTACTATCCAAAAAGATAACTGATTTGTACTTTTATGATAGATGTGGTCTAACTAAAACCCATGAGATCATCATGCACGAATTTCCTCGTGCCATAAAACCGAGTGTAAGCTCATTCCTGCAGACATCATTCTCAAACTTACACCCAATCATGTCATAGCACCCGTCAGACACCACACTACCAAAACTCCAAAATATTTGTCCTCTAGATACAATTTTTTCTTATTCACTTACTACAAATTATCTTCAAGTCTTTGGATAATGATGAAGCAAATCGACAATTTAATCAAACCAATATGTCAAATAAATTACTCCATCTAACATTACCTGACGAACCTATTAAAACAACCAAATTATCTTAAGTTTTAGGATTACGATGCGGCAGAAGGACAAGTCAACCAAGCAAATGTGATAACCAAATTACTCCGTATAACATTCCCTGAACCATCCAGTGAGACAAAACGGCAAAAATTCACAGCATGATAATACATTACGGGTAAGCCAACTCAACAAAAATAAGATCTAAATTACTGCTAAACCCAACATTACAAAATTCACTTCATACATCGCGAACTAAGTAATTCCTCTAAATATTCTACAAATTACCAATAAAATCCCCCCAAAAGAGCCCTAAAACCCAAAATTCAACACACAAAACCAACACTGCAACATAGAAAACACAAAATTCACCTCACAAAACCCAAAATTCAACACACCAAACCCAAAATTCAATATACAAAACCCAAAATTCAACACAAAACCTCAAATTCAACACACTAAACCCCAAATTAAACAATTTAAAACCCAAAATTCAGAATACAACTATTTGAAACAACTGATTTTTTAAAAAAAATAAAACGATCAAAGTCAAAGAAAGTTACAGCTTTTCGCGAAGCTCAGGGGTATCTTTGGGAGTTCCAAGGGTATTAACAAGTCGTTGAAACGTCCCAACAGCAGTGGTGATCTGGAATATACCCGATACTACGCCTTGCGTCCCATTCATCAAACCCCTATTGCTCCTCAACCCATTTGCCCGACCCGATTCCAGATCCTGAAAACTCATTTTCTTTGCTGGGTTCAAAGAAAACTCAAAAAAAGGGGAATTTTTATTTTATTTATATACAGAGAGGATTTAAGGAGGTTTTGTTTTGTTGGATGTGATGATTAATTGAGGAAAGATGAAGAGATGATTGATTGAGAAAAGAATAAAAGATTTTGGTCAAAATAGGAATTAACTTGAAAACAAATACTACCTCCGTCCCTAAAAGATTGTCACATTTTGACTTTTGGTGGTCAACAAAACACGATTTAAAACATAAATATCTATTATTCTACATGCAAAAAAATTATAACAAATTAATATTTCAAAAATATATATTGAGACGAATCTAACAAGGTCCCACAAGACTATATTATTTATTATCGTTTAGTGGGAATTCATGATCAAATTTTGTAATGTTTGACTAACAAAAGTCAAAATGTGACAATCTTTTAGGGACGGAGGGAGTATACCATTCGTGGAAATATTTGAAACGGGTGAATGACATATGGGTCCCTGAGTTTTATCTTTAATGTTAATTGGGTCCTTGAGATTTTTATATTATCATTTTAGGTCCTTGCATCAATTTTGAGTGGCTCAATTACCTTAATACCCCATATACTATTAATACTTAATTAAATTTGTATAATAAAAAAATAATGTGATAGCTTAGCAATTTTAAATAATTATATTATATATAATTTTATATATTCAAATTGGATAGTTTATGTTAATATATATACTTTTTATTTTTCATAATTATCAATTTAATTTTAATATTACTGATTAAATTTTAATAATTAAATTATGAACAAAAATAAATTATTTTTATTAGCTAAAAATCAATTAATGTTGAGTTATTTATAAAGAGGGGTATAATGGTCAATAATTTATTTAATTTAATGTCAGAGCACACTATTGACATATAAGATAAAACTCAGGGACCTATAAAGTGGTAATATAACAAACTCAGGGACCTAATTGACATTTAAAATAAAACTTGGGGACCTAGATGTCATTTTCCCATTTCTTCAAATTTCAAAACATTCTAACAATTATTAACCAACACCTTTTCACATTCTTTTTCATCTCTCAACTTTATCATCTTCAATTTTTGGCGGCATGACAGGGAGAGCCTAAGCCGCCTTCGACTTCGAGTCCTCCTTGTTATTGGAGGAAAAATACGCTCATAGACCCGATCTCGAAAATGCAAGCCCACAACTTTTCTGATTATTAAAAGTCCCAGCCCCCATTTTATAATAATTTTCTGAATATTTCTTTAGTTGTTGCTGAATATCAATTATTACAGGAGAAATTCTTGTGTTGTTGTTCTTGATCCTATGAGCCTTTTGTAACGCGAGGGTCGCTTTTAATACAATAATAGGCCTAGAAAATCAGATAAGATTTGGGGCCAAATGGACAATGTCTCGTATCTTAATTTGCGGGCAGTAGATGAATATTAATTTTATCTTACAATTTTACAATAGTCCAGTAAATGATTCTAATGTTTTTGTTTGTAATTTATGATGTTTAATTGAATCTATATTTAGTTAAAAAATATATTGGAATTATCGTTTCTAGTTTTCTAGACTTTCGAGATTACAATAGTATTCTAAGTGAACTTTTCCTGAACATCGGCATCTAAAATGTTTTTTTTTGAAATGGCACTTGAACGTTTTTACAATTTTCCCTTCAAAAAGTCATATTTTCAATATGACTAACTTGCCCTTGAGTTAAGGATTACTCTGAAATTAACATGTTGAAAAATGCTGAAAAAACAAAGTTTATTTGCCATTTTTATGCTCAAGTGTCTATTTGCCAAAAAAAATATTATAGGTACTGATTTGGGGAGATGGAAATAGTTCAGATGACTAGATGCAAAAAAACCAATGTAAAATTGAGTTTAAAGACATTTCACACAAGACTAAAGTACATAAAAAATAACTACTAGATAATTTACGGTCAAAAAGCCTAAAATACTCATTTAACATCAGTCAACACAGATCTATCTACTTTCAATGGTCACACCACAGTACAAAAAGGGCAAGACAACATCATGCTAAAACAACTTAACAAATACTACCAAGTACTCTGAAATAGAAAGACAACTCATATAAGTTGACATCCACAAAATAAAACAAAACAGTGTTGTCGCAAGTGAATGACAGTTGTTACCCCTTACATAGGTTTTAAATGAGAGTTGTCGTTCAAGTGGGTATCGGGTTACCGACCAAATAGGCGCTTTATCCAGTTATGTAATTACCAATTGTTTTGAGTATCAAGTGAGAATTTATAATCGAGGCAATCTCGATTAACCTTCTGGTTGGTTTTAGGTAGAAAATTTCAAGCAGATTACTCATGCATCGCTTTAAAAAGTATACTCAACTACAACTCGATTAACCTTTAAGTTTGTTTTGAGTAGAGTATTTTCGCTCAAGTAGCGAGCGAGTATGGAATTACTTGTTATGTACATCAGTAATCCAAATAAATGTATTAATATGTTTTATATATGTTATATATTTCATAAACTTTTTATTGGATATTTAATCTAGTGGATTCAGGTATACTCGAACAAAATTGAGTAAGAAGTGATACTCGCATCCGCTAGCTAAGCTTTCGGCCGGGTTGTCGTGTCCAGTATTTCGGGCCGTACCGAGGGTTTTACTTTGTGCATTCACAACACGACAGACGTCACCCGTTTTCCGAATACTCCCTCTGTTTCACTATACCTGATTGTTTAGAAATTTTTGAACTTGTCAAAATACTTGATTGTTTATAGTTCCAATGCCATTTTAAGGTTATTTTCTCCTTTTTACCCCTTCAATAAAGTAATAGTACTTCAAAATGGAGTATTTGTTACTTTGTAAGGACATATCAGTAAACTCTTCCCTTTCCTTAATAAAATACTTTTTATCCAAACAATCAAGTATAGTGAGAATATAGTTTTAGAAGATAATTTCAATTACAGACAAAATAGTCATTTCACCCCTTCTAATTTTCTATTTCAGTGTATATCTTTGGACCACTCAGCCAATTACAAAAACAGCAAATTCCTAACAGCTATATCTATAAACAACACCAAATTGATAATAGTCTAACACTATTCACAGCTTAGCAATAACCATTTTAGCACCACCCAAAAAAGAAAAAACAAGAAAATAATTGTTTAAATTGAGAAAAATGGATGGTTTGAGGAAGATGTTTTTCATTTCAGGTTGTTTAATGATGATGTTTTTTATGGTACAAGAGGTTTCAGCAGTGAGGTACATTGTTGGTTCAAAGATGGGTTGGAGTCTAACTGTTAACTACACTGTTTGGGCAAAGGACATTCATTTCTATAATGGAGATTGGCTATGTAAGTTCTCTTTAGATCTACTATACATGATTTGACTGTTCGATTTTTCAATGATCGAAATAAATAAATTTTGTAGATTTATTTACGCGTAACTTGGATTTGAATCACGTCGTTGCACTACATAGGGGAAGTAGGCGATAGTATTTGACACTATCCGAACTCCCCCCTATAATCACAAGGGTCGGATGCATACTAGTACTATATGACATGTTACCCTGCCATTCCCAGTCATTGAGGCACGTTGATAAGTCTCAATGTTAGAGGAACAACAACAAACTAACCCAACGCCTACGAAAAGACTCCCGCCTAAGCAGGATAAGGGAATTGAATTAGATAGTACGCACAACATTAGTCATGTGAATAAGAGTCTCTTTTCGAATTGAACCAAGAGTGAAGTTGACGAGTTTTAGTGTTGATGTGTGTAAATAGATTAAGCGTACTACTCACCAAATACTATACCATATATATACGAGTATGCGAGTTTGAAAATTAAAGTTCAATTATCAAGATTGTGAACATAAATTTTTTGAGATGGTATTTTTATTGCATTCAAGAAGCTTGGTTGTTTGACCTTCATTTTCATGTCAAATTTTAACTCTTGTTTGGTTAAAGGGTTGAAACTCAGGGGTTGAAAACAGAATCTTGAATTGAGAGAAAAAATGGGTTCAGTTCTAGTGACGCGACTAGACTAATAGGACCCAATTTTCGAAGTTTTATTTCATTATATCCAAGAGCCGTAGAATTTAATATCGTTAGCTCCAGACGACATATAATGTTCTTTAGTATTTTGGCTAAAATTATTCATCTAGTTTGGGATGTTAAGTTACCTCTTGCTTTGCTGGATGGAAGTGTATACGTTTTCTTTTATATTAGTATTTTCTATTCTATTAGATTAGTACT
Source organism: Echium plantagineum (assembly GCA_003412495.2). NCBI lineage: Eukaryota > Viridiplantae > Streptophyta > Magnoliopsida > Boraginales > Boraginaceae > Echium > Echium plantagineum. Next base: position 26,260,284 of record CM016561.1, on the reverse strand, counting down.
CGTATTAGTTAGTGATCCCGGTTTAGTGAGTCCTTTCTTGCTCAATGAACTGTTGCCAACAAGTCCACATTTTGGACCGAGGAGAAGGGGGGCTTGGTGGGAAGAGGAGTATACCATGAGATCTTGATTGAACTAATTATTGTTATGTTTTGCTATGCTTTTGTTGTCCAGTTTTCGTGTATGATAAAAACCAGCAGAATGTGTTAGAAGTGAACAAGACGAACTTCGAATCGTGCAATGCAGAGCATTTTCTTCACAACTGGACCACTGGAGCAGGAAGGGATGTTGTTCCTCTCAATATGACCAAGACATACTACTTCATTAGTGGAAAAGGCTTTTGTTATAGCGGAATGAAAGTACCATGTCCATAATCCTCCTCCACCTCCTCAAGCCGCCCCTTTGAAGAGCGCTGGTGTTCCTCGCTTAGCGGCTAGTCTCAAAGGCCGAATACTCGTGCCATCTCTTTTCGCCATTGCTGCAGTTTGGGAATCGTTCGTCTTCCTTTGGTAGTATCCTCAAACACCCAAGGGGTGAAATTGTAGTTGGATAAAATTATTTGAATTATCTCTGAAGCAAGCATGAAATTTGTATAATTGTTTTGCCTACATTGACTCATCTCCTGATTGACTTGAAATTGTATGTGAAAGTTCCATTTGTTCCTTTACAAAGAGAGTATCTGACAGTACGCAGATAATTTCATATATATGTAAATTAGGTTGTTTAGGCTGGTTGCTCCTTGAAATATCGTTTCAATGTAGTCCATGTAGTATCACTTCTTTTCGGGCTGCTTCATAAAATACGCCTTCCTCTATCCATTTCCTCTATCCATTTTTTAAGGACCGTTTAACTTTTCACGGTCATCGAGACACAAATTAATAAAATATCTTCAATTTTACAGACGTAAAATTTATTAAAGGTCGATATTTCAAAAATATATATGAAAACGAATCTAACAAGATCTCACATGACTATATTATTTCTTGTTGGCTAATGAAAATTTATGGTCAAAATTTTCAAAGTTTGACTCCAAATACAAAGTTTGACTCCAAATACAAAGAGGAGTTTGAGCATTCGCAGCAGATTGCCTAAATTTTTATCCTAAAATCAATTTCTCATAACACTTTATTAAATTTAGGAATTACCTTTTAACATTTACATAGAACTAGATTCCCTAAAATCAACTCCTCATGGCACTTTATCATTAAAATAGTAGATAGTAGTACATTCAATGAAGGAGGGCGGGGAGAGAGAAATTAAAAAAAGTGATTTGAGGAGGGTATAAGAATAGGCTTGGTGTAGCTTGGTGGAAATTTTTTTTGAGGATATTTTTAGAATAAGCAATCTGACTTTTTGTGTTTTTTGTTCTCTTTTGCAATATCCTATTCTATATATAGAATGAGGAGTGATTTGCGAATTCTCTTGCAAATGCTCTTAGGAAAACTGATAAAAAGAAGGAGCCAGGAAGGGAGTATTTTTTATAATAGGATACCTTCTAACATATTTTTCCAACTTTAAATATCAAAATATCTATTGTACCCTCATACGCTCACAATATTTTATAAATTAAGGGTTATATTTTAAAAAATAATTTTCATAACTAAAATAAATGCCATATGTTCTCTACTTCGACCCCTTTTTCTTTAATACACCCCACAAAGAAATCACCGTCATATGTTCTCTAGCATTTGAGGATCGTTTATCCAAATCATGCGATACAAGTTAAAGATTTTTAAAAGGGCGTAAGATTTTGTCCGTTTAATTCGTTATCTCATTCGATAGTCATATTTATTCTTGACTCGATTTCTTAATTTTCACATCTGTAATTTTTGAAAAGACACATACTATCATCAATTTTTAAATATTCATCCCAAGAAAACACACAAAAAGGTGAAATGTGTGATACCGAGTAGGTAAGTAGGTAAGTGTTATATATGGTACTTTAAATACAGTACCCCATGTTATTTTCCAAAAATACCCTGTAAATCTTCCGGATCAAAAAATTTCAAGCTCATTTCACATCTCACATTCTCTCACTAATTCAAAACAATATCATGTTCTCTTTAGTCTCTATCTTTTTCATCCTCAAAATTTTAATATCCATATTTATTAATTTCAGATCTGGCTCTGGATGTTAAAATCAGCTAATCTTTCTTACTATTGCTTTTAATCTCAAAATCTAAACCATCCAATCATTCATTTCATATGCCGAAGTGAGATGTGGCGGTTTGAACTTTCAACTTTTCAGTTATTTCATTGTTCACGCTTGTGAAATTCTATTTTGTCATATCTTATTTAATTTCAAATCTGGCTCTGGAATTATGTAATTTTGGTTCAACAATTTGGAGAGGCACACTTTATGTTGTGGTTGATGAAGAGATTAATTGCATTTTGATAGTTTAATCCATAAGAATTCTCATTTCTTCAATTGATTAAATTGATTGCAAAGTTAATGAAGGGGAAGAAGGCAAGCAGAACGTGAATTTACGAGAGAGAGAGAATTGACAAATGAAAGCATAACAATTGCTTCTAGAGAATTTGAGGGGTATTTTTGATAATTTGTTAAGGAGTATTGTATATTGGGTACTGTATTTAGTCTCACCCTGCTAAGTATATACTATCATAGTTTGAGATGTTTGAAGCAGATGTAGTAAGTTTTCATTCTAAAGGCATCACGTCACTGGATGAATAAAACATTCATCACCACTCGAAAGCCAAACGACACAACTCTCGCTAGTCGACAGCACAACTTAGACAACACAAGTAAAAAAACACTGTTTAAGAGTCACTTAAACGGCGTACAATAAAACGCTATCTAAGTAATTTTACTTAGGCGGCAAAATACTTAGCCGGAATTCATGACCGCTGTCTAAGAAAATTAATTCTTGCATGGATATATACATAACAAGTATAATATATATTGAAATTTAAGAAATAAATGCAATTGTTACTTTTAATAAGATAGAAATATTCACAGAGGTCAGAGAAATTAAGTAATCGCACAGAGAAATTAAGTAATCGCACATTCAAACTGTAAATTATATTTTAATAAGGAGTTAAAGGTATGTTTGACCTCACATGCACATTTGACGCTATAATTCTATTCGATTACACATGTTTCAATATATTTCATTCGGTCATATACATGTTTTAAAAGATTTTTTGCTTCATCACTCAGTCATAAGTCATAACGGATGTTAAATTTAACATTTTAAGGTAAATTCACAAGAGTAGAATTGCCCAAAAATATTTTTGAGATAATATTGATTTTGACATATTTATCATTATTATTATCATAATATCGATCTTGCATTTTTCTTTTGAAATAGATCCAAACATAAATATTTACCCCCAATATTTTATTGGAATTGAAAAAATATCTCAAATATATGTTTGGACAACTTTACCCTTATGAATGTGCCTTATAATGTCAAAATTAACATTCATTATGAGGAATGACCAAATGTGATAATGCCATTTTTTTTATAGATGTATGATCGATTGACACATATTGAACATGTTGGTTCGTAGAGTAAATTGTTGAAATGGTCCTCGAAAGTGGGTTCAGGTTACCTTTTGGTCCTCGAAAGTACAAAACTTGCAACTTAGTCCATAATATTGGCCAATGCTTGCAGATTGGTCCAAAATTTAGTTAAGGTGTTAATTTTTAACGCCCCAATGGCGATTGTAGTTCACTCATAAGCTAATTTTATTATTACCGTTCTAACTTATTAACAACACATATAACTCACGAGGCGCGTGGGCCGTTAACATTTAATAGCGCCGTTAAATTTTGGACCAATCTGTAACCATTGGCCAATATCGTGGACTGATTTGCAACTTTTGTACTTTCGGGGACCAAAAGGCAACCTATATCCACTTTCGGAGACTATTTCAGTAATTTGCTTTTGGTTCGCACGATAAGATGATACGATGATAAATATATGTAGAATATGTCCTTTAACCCTCTAATAAATATACATATACATTTCCTAAAATGGCTCATGGCAAATTGACAAACTGTTAATGAACTCATAATTTACTGTGTACCTATAGGGCATAGCTTAAATGGTAAGGGTTTCATTATAAGAGTGTGCTTCTCCATAGGTGTGTGGGTTCGATCCACTGCAGGTGCATGAGTAACTCTGCATTTGTTAAAGGGAGGATCTGCTTGTGGGTGGTTACCCAGCCTCTCTGGGCACTCTTGATGTGGAGCACCGAGCTGCTAGAGGCACATCCGGATTCACCTCCTCTGTTGGGCGATGGGCTAACCAAGCGGGACGTTAAATGAGCGTATCATTTATAATTTACTGTGTACCCCACCTCATTAATAATAGACTATCGCCAACTCTTACATAAAAGAAGAAATGAATATTAATTAGATATTAGATACTCATAATATTACACCCTTATTATTTTTTTGTAAATTAGTGATGAGGTGAGTTGCGAACCCAGGATCTTCTGGTCACTAGCAAGAGCCTTTTTCACTAGACTATTCGATTGACTCACACCCTTATTAATTATGTAATATATTCCCTCTAATTCGAAATAATTATGTTTCTAACATATAGAAACAAATGTTTGACCTTCAATTATTCTTTAAATATATTATTAACAAATTTTTAAAAATATTATGAAAGTACTTAAAAGATAAACCCAACTACATAAATTTTATATGTTTTCGAATAAATGAGTATTAATGGTCAAAGATCATTTTCAAAAAGTCAAACATCAGTTGTTTTGAATACGAGGAAATATATTTTATGACATATATTTACTTCATCATTCACATAAAGATTGTCTACTTTCATTTTAAATCTTCAATAACTTATTTTATTTCAAAAAACATTTTACTTGTACTATAACAAATATATAAAATTTATCTAATTTTAACAACACTACTAAATATAAGAAAATAATATGAAATTATTATTGAAGATAAACTCAACGATATAAAATCTCAATTTTCGAAACAATGAATAATAATAAGATGTAACTGATGATCAAATACGGACACTAAGAATAAAAACGTCAGTCAAAATCCTAATCGAACCGTACACACCCCTATTTGAATATCATGTTCCTTACCTTCTCACTTCTCTGTGAAAAATAATTGATGAATTAATTTAATTGAGAATAAAAGAATATAAGAATCAAACATAAAATAAATTAGACCAAATAGTCATCAAATTTTCAAATTAAATAATAACCTAAAACTAAAATGGGTATAAAAGAATATATTTGTCACTTAAATCATACAAGAGCATAATATATATCAATTTAAATACAATAATCACTCTAAAATACATGAAATGATGAGTTCCAATCATATTAGAAGTCAACAATTCGATTTGCACCTTACCTCATCAATATCTATAATAACAGTTAGGTTTTATTAATCTATAGACAATTACTAATACAATAACCACCAATATCTAATCCCTATAATCTCTCAACAAAATTACTATAATAACCACCAATATCTAGTATCCAGATTTAAAGTTAGGTTTTCCTAACCCCATTAAATTAGGTTCTAAGAAAAAACTTCTAAGTCAATGGATACATAAAAAAATAAAATTAAATATTATTTGGAGTAATTAATATTCGTACTCTTATACGGATGCTAATAAACAATATTAGATATTTTACTAAAACTGTCAAATCATTTATTATTTTACATGTTTATAGAATTTAATGTTTTTAACTTGGTATGTTTAATCCAATTGTTGTTAATAAAATAATTTACATCTATTTGAAAATTAATATAGAAAAAAACTATTAAATGTATAATAAATATACTTGTTGTTATGGAAAACAATATTTTTATTTCAAAATGTTAGGTTAGTGGTCGAATAGCCCACAACCACGGGCCCGAAGTAGTGTTATAGTATTTTACCTATATTGTTCATATTGTATTCACACAACAACTATTATCAATAAATATCTCTCTATATTTTTACATGGTATAAGAGCCTATCGATTCTTGAGGCTTAAATACGAATTCCACTGCGCTGTCGGTGAGTTTTCTACTACGTGATACTCACCGGCGGGATTTTGTTGATTTTTTTTTTAATTTTAATAAATATATTTCTAGAATTTTTTGTTTTATTTGAAAGTTATTTTGTTTACTCGTTATTATTGTTGTAAGCTCATGAAAATTTAAACAAATTATCATGAGTTTGAGGGAGGGAGATAGGATTATGAATAAAGGGGAGTATGTTAGGAATCTGTACCCGTTGTAAGATTAATTAAAGCGTCCCAAAACTAATCTAACAACTAGATCCCGCCCAGGATGACGCCCCACTAATCAGACTATAATAAACAGAAGAAATAACTTGCGGAAACAAGAAACGACACAAGGATTTTATACAGGTTCCCCCACAACGTGTAAGGTACGTCCTGTTGCTGCTGCAGATTCCACTAATAATCACCGGAAGAATTGTTACAAGGACTCCTGACCTATTCCTATATCTCTCGATTAGGTGTTCTTCTTATACAATGAAGAACCCTAATGACAAGCCTCACAAATCTCTCTTTAGACTCTTTGTTTATGATTCTCTATTTGAGCACACTATACAACAATGAGCTAGAGACCTATTTATAGGCTACAATGACATACTAGGCCTAATGCTATTAGGAAATAACTTCTCCGTCAAGAAAAGACCTTTCCTTTCTTGCACTCCAATTATTTCCTAAAAGCCCATCCGAAACCTATTTTTGTCAGCTGCCATAATTCTGCTCCCATTGGCTCAGCTCAGCAAATATGGCTTCACAACTCAACAATCTCCCACTTGAAGACATATTTCATTATCCCGTCTTCACCATTAGTCTTGAATCTCTATCTGCAGCAGCTCCCCTTGAGTTCATCATCCCCGAACTCCCACTGAAGCCGAGACCGACTTCAATGTCCTTCTTACCGATCCCAGAACACCCCTGAATGTCACCAACTTGGCTATCGAAGAGACATAGCCAAACCCATTGCCCTGTTGGACTTTGCCCACATTCAAATCATCAACATGTTCTTTCTTTACCTGCCAGACCTTCTTCGTCTTCTTCCCAGACACCTTGGAACACCTCCAAGCCAGATCAGTCATCGATGAATATCTCTTCTCCCTTTTTCCTTGTTGGCCAACAACTCCCACTTGATCAGATTCATCGACATTCGGTGTTTGATCAGAACACCTCCCTTCAGTTAGCATACTTTTAAAAGGATGGGAGACCCTTTTACCACGCTTTTTCCTGCGTCCGCTAACCCGGATGATACCTGCAACACGCCTTTGGTTGCCACCTTATACAAAGTACCTGACTTTTGACCCTGAGCAACAACCCGTGCTCCTCTTGTCACCTTCCAGGACTCACCACCAAACGTAATTCTATAACCCTCAGCATCCAGTTGACTTACTGAAATAAGATTACCTGTCAGCTTGGGCACATGTCTGACCTTCGTAATCTTCCATATAGAACCGTTTGATAACCTCAAATCCACATCACCCATACTACAAACATCCAGGATCCTTCCATCTGCAAGATGAACCTTCCCGGGATCTCCAGCAACATAATTTTTCATTATGCCACAATCACCAGTGATATGATATGATGCACCAGAATCCAACACCCAAGAGTCAATCGAACTCACCTCAGTTGCCAGAAGAGCATCATCCATGTTTACAACATTGATCTCCTTCTCAGTGCAATTCTTCTTAATGTGACCCTTCTTGCCACAATTCCAGCACTCAACTGTCCGTTCGAATCTACCCTTACCAGTCTTACCTCCATGGTTGTTCCTCCTACTTCTATCCCCTGCGAACAATGCAGGCCCTGAAATCACCACACCTGATTCCTTCCTCCGGATCTCTTCATCCAGAATTTTACTCACAACTTCACAGGTAGTCAGTGGTTCTTTCCCAGCGGAATGAGTCACTGCAGCCCTCATGGATTCCCAACTATCTGGCAAAGATGCCAAAATAATCAAGGCCTTCCATTCACCATCAACCACAAACCCTACCGTTGCCAGTTGATTGATCAAGTTGTTCATATTATTCAAGTGTGTGTTTACAGAAGTGTTCTCAACCATGCGCATATTGAAGAGATTTTTCATAAGATATATCTTGTTGTGAGTAGAAGGCTTCTCATACAACTCCGACAAAACTTTCATCGCTCCCATAGTCGTGGTCTCGTTCTCCACATTATGAGACACGTTTGATGAAAGCTTCAATCGAATCGCCCCTAGAACCTTCCTGTCTAGTTTCTTCCACTTCTCCTCACTCATCTCTTTCGGCTTCCCAGATAAAGGCTCAGCCAGATCCTTCGTGTACAGATAATCCTCAATCTGCATCTTCCATAACCGAAAATTAGTCCCATTGAACAGCTTCATCCCTTGCAGTATCGAAACCCCTTCTTCACCCATATTATCCTGTCTGATTGGTCGTCAAACCTCGCTCTGATACCAATTGTTAGGAATCTGTACCCGTTGTAAGATTAATTAAAGCGTCCCAAAACTAATCTAACAACTAGATCCCGCCCAGGATGACGCCCCACTAATCAGACTATAATAAACAGAAGAAATAACTTGCGGAAACAAGAAACGACACAAGGATTTTATACAGGTTCCCCCACAACGTGTAAGGTGTTCTCTCGATTAGGTGTTCTTCTTATACAATGAAGAACCCTAATGACAAGCCTCACAAATCTCTCTTTAGACTCTTTGTTTATGATTCTCTATTTGAGCACACTATACAACAATGAGCTAGAGACCTATTTATAGGCTACAATGACATACTAGGCCTAATGCTATTAGGAAATAACTTCTCCGTCAAGAAAAGACCTTTCCTTTCTTGCACTCCAATTATTTCCTAAAAGCCCATCCGAAACCTATTTTTGTCAGCTGCCATAATTCTGCTCCCATTGGCTCAGCTCAGCAAATATGGCTTCACAACTCAACAGAGTATCCCATTGAAAAAAAGAGAAATCGATTTATTCTACTTCGAGTTGAAGTGGAATTTTGAATAGATATGACATGTTCGAAAAGAATGGCGTTCCTGATAGTTATTAATTGGCGAATTATGCGTAGTCTAGCGAATTCGACACACACTAATCTGACAGGTTCGAAAAAGATGGCGTTCCTGGCAGTTTTGGATTGACAACATGCGTATTCTGGCAATTCCGATACGCATTGATCATGGATCTGGCTTGAATTATGCTTTCTTTTTTACTACTTATTAATGTTGTGTTGCAAACTCATGAAAATTCTATAAAATTATCATGAATTTGAACGAGCGTGTTAGATTAATGGTCGAATAGCCCACCACGAACCCGAATTAGGGTTACCAATTTGCTCTTGGTTCATAGGATAAGATGATACGATGATAAATATATGTAGAATATGTCCTTTAACCCTTTAATAAATATACATATACATTTCCTAAAATGGCTCATGGCAAATTGACAAACTGTTAATGAACTCATAATTTACTGTGTACCCCGCCTCATTAATAATAGACTATCGCCAACTCTTACATAAAAGAAGAAATGAATATTAATTAGATATTAGATACTCATAAATCATAATATTACACCCTTATTTTTTTCTTTTTTTAAATTAGCGATGAGGTGAGTTTCGAACCCATGACCTTCTGGTCACTAGCAAGAGCCTTTTCCATTAGATTATTTGATTGACTCACACCCTTATTAATTATGTAATATACTCCCTCCAATTCAAAATAATTGTCTTTCTAACATATTGAAGTAAATGTTTGACATTCAATTATTCTTTAAATATATTATTAATTTTTTTTTAAAAAAATATGAAAGTACTTGAAAGGATAAATCCAACTACATAAATTAATATGTTTTAGAATAAATAATAATTAGTATTAATGGTCAAAGTTCAGTTTAGAAAAAGTCAAACGTCAATTATTTTGAATGGAGATAGTATATTTAACAAAAATTGACATATATTTACTTCATCATTCACATAAAGATTGTCTACTTTCATTTTAAATCTTCAACAACTTATTTTATTTCAAAAAATCATTTACCTGTATTTCAATAAATATATAAACTTTAACTATTAGTAGAAAGATTACTAAACATAAGAAGATAATACTATTTAATTTGTTGCCAATTTTCTGAACTGGCTACAAATAATTATGTGACGTAACAATATTACTATCAAGTTCGAAAAAGTCTCAGTTGTGTTACGTCACATAATTATTTGTAGCCAATTTTCTGAACTGAGAAGCCTAGTAATTTGGAAATTCAATCACTTCAAATTAACTACGTCAGTTTATAATTGAATTTGGAAATCAAAATGGACAACAAAATATGTGAGGTTTGTTGACTTTGTATATCTTTATAGGATTGAAAACCAAGGAGCGAATTGTACAAATAGTCCCCAATAATGTCATCAAGTTGCAGTTTAGTTTCCAATAGTGACACCGTTCCAGTTTAATTAGTCTCCGAAAGTGGCAAAAAAGTTGCATATCAGTCCTCGCGTTAACTATTCCGTTAACTTTTAACACCAGCACGCGATGAGAGGTCAATAAATAAATAAATTTTTAAGACTTAAACTCATTTTTGGTGTCTCGTAAAAATTCATTATGAAGCTGAAATGCAAAACTTCATTAATTTCTAACACAAAAAATGAGTTTATGTCTTCCAAAAATCATTTTTTGTCTCATATTTAATCTCTCATCGCGTGTTGATGTTAAAAGTTAACGGAATAGTTAACGTGGGGACTAATCTACAACTTTTGGCATTTTTGGAGACTAAACTATAATGGTGACACTATTGGGGACTAAACCGCAACTTGATTACACTATTAGGGATCATTTATGCAATTCACTCGAAAACCAAGCCCCAATTCTCTTTATATTTAGAATCGAGGCGTACTTAGATTTTAACAAAAAGAAATCACGAATTATAATTTTATAAACACATATAATTATCAAAGTTAAATGTCATCTCTCCTGGGAAAGGATTGGGGTGGGATGAGTGCAGTGGCGGAGGTATATGGATTAGTGGTACAGTTGCATCACTAGAATTTTTGATTTTTTCTGCACCACTATAATTTTTTGTTATAGGTTAAAAGGTAATTTTTTTTTATTTAAAAGTATGCAACATATATTATTAGAGGTTAAAAAGTAGTAAAGTATTAATTGCTTTGATAATTAAACAAGTGGAAAGTTTCGGTTCATTAAGGTTTTTGTTCATTGATGGTTCATTAATTATAAAAAAGTATATTGTACCCATTTAAGTTATATTTTCTTCTTCTTTTGGTACATTATACGTGTCATTTTGTCAAAAAAAAAATTCATTAATATCAATCTCTAAGCTTATTTTTCAAGTTTAAATAATATGTACCAAGTTTAACAAATTTTAGTACACAAATTAAATCAGTGTATAATATCATTTTGGTACATTTCTTTTGAATATTTTATATTGTACCATCTTAGAATGATACTCTCTATGTTCTCTTTTACTTGTTGTTCTAACTTCTAACCTTAAATTTTTGTTTATAAATATTTGTCTTTCTAACATAATTAATTACAAATTTATATTTTCATTGTACTTTTTGATTACTTTTTACTATGAAGTTATTAATCAACCAATCATAAGTTTTAATTAATTGTCATTTTACATTTCCAATGTACATTTTGACTATCTTTAATTTTTTCTTAATCTATGTGCAAATGGCTTGAACGGCAAGTAAAAGAGAACGGTGGGAGTATATTTTAGTAATGTGTATCATATTCAAACTAAACATAACTGTATATGTTGATTAATGAACATTAATGAACTGTATTATTAATGAACCGTGACCCTTCTGATTATTAAATAACTCCCTCCTTTGCTCCCCCATATCCTCAATTCTCCTTGTTTAATTTATATAATTTTTTCAATTTAATTACATTCTGAATTGTAAATTATGAATTTAATTTATAACTTATTTTTAATTTGTACATTTTAAATTCAATTTATGACCTATTTTTGTTCATGTTTAACTGACTAATGACTTAGTTTGACTAACTGATTAATTAATTGGTTAAATAATTATTATTTGGTTATTTGATTAAATCATTGGATACTTTTTTAATTGAAAACTTTGTAGGTTGATTAATTGAGTTTGAAAACTTTTTTAATTAATTGTACACAAATAAGAGTACATCGTTCAGTATGGTGTATAAGTTCGTGAAGTTAGCTTTGCTTCTGCCGGTAGCAATTGTAAGGGTTGAACATATTTTTTCAGTAATGAATCATGTGAAAAGTGATAAGTCTAGTAAGATGGGCAATCAATGGTTAAATGACCGTCTTGTAACTTATCTTGAGCCAGATGTCTTTAATACTATTAATAATGATGTAATTCTAGTAAATTTTCAAAAATTTGATAGAAGATTTTCTTTGTAAACATAAAAAACTTTATTTTCAATGTACTATTTTGCTAAACTAATTTTACTTTATCTTTTTGATAATTTTTTTTCCAAACTTCGCACCACCAATATTGAACTCCTGGATCCGCCCCATTGAGGTGGTTGGAGAAGATGATGGGGACGTTAAAAAATACTCTCACTTATATGAAGGATGAAATTGTGTGATTATTGCTTAATTCGTTGATTAATTGTATTCAGTAGATTAGGGTTGGCTTAATCGAATTGAGGAAACAAGTTTGACGAATATCACGTGCAGCTCACATGCTCACTCCAACTGGTACTTTCATTGCTCAGCAACTTATCCATGTAGCAAATGCTTAGTGGCTCGAAGGGGATAAATCTATTGGTTAGTTAGCCAACTAACTTCCAATAGAAAACGGCTTCTCAAGCTCGATTCTGGAGCATTTTTCATGTCGTTTTCGATTGAATTCTCTTTTTGTATTTTCCTCTAAATAGAAGGCTAGACATCACCATATCTATTAGTTTCATCTTCATTAAACTCACAATATATAAATCAAATTTCAATTCAATAAAGAGTTCCTTTTTTTTCATTTGTTTCTTCATTTCAGTTCTCCCGATCAAATCAAAATTTAAAATCATTTTAAAATTTTTATATGGTATCTGATATCAGGTTAAGTGACTTTGATATTCAAAAGAAACTATGCCTAATATGCTAGTTTAGAAGTTGAGTCATAGAAGCAATTAAAGTGCCTCGTTATTAACCCCAAACTGTGATTTTTGAAAAAATATATTGTATATGCCAATTGGGAAAGGAAAAATATCCTCAGTTTGTGATTTAAAATGGACTTCACATGTGGGGTGTAAAGATTGCTCGAAATGAGCACAAGATTGTCACATGTGAGAGTCTTACGTTGAAAAACAAAGGAGAGAGTTTGGGAAATTTCTTATATACCGGAGGCCTCTTTTGCGGTACCATACAGGACTACAAATCTGGACCCTTGAATAACAATGAACGGCTGAGATTGAGATTTAATTTAATTCAGATTTAACCACAGTTAACTCACTATCTCTTCTTCACAATTTTCTTCACATCTCCGCCACCGTTAGACAACACCAATCTCGATCGTCCAGTCCACTGAACTCATCATATCACCTCCATCTCATTTATCTCCACAAAGTCACCACCAACACGCAACTCTCAAGGTTTTATTTTTTTCTCTATTTATTAATTTTCAAGTCTTTTTAGATTCAGTTTTTAATTTCAATCTTTGTGCTTGTCGGTTTTAATCTAGTTAATTCCCCAATTTTCACCAATTATCAAAGCTTCAAATCGATTATTTTTACAATTAATGTGTTTTTTCCTCAGTTTCGACTAAGAAATTTAAGGATGTAGATGAATTGCAGATTGGTGTTAAGGTAATTGTCCCAAAAGTTTTGTCCATTTTAAAATTTCGATGGTTGACTTTTTAAATTACGATGTCAACGGTTTGTATATACATCAAATGATATTTCGTGTAAAATATATAAAAAAAGTTATGTGTTTTAATTGAGATTTTTCAAGTTTATTACTAACTGTGGTTAAATATGAATTAGATTAATTATCAATCTCAGCTGTTCATTGTTATTCAAGGGTCCAGATTTATAGTCCGGTATGGTACCGGAAAAAAGACCTCCGGTATATAAAAAATTAATAAACTAGGGAGATGCTCCAGTAAAAACTAATTGATTTTAAGATGATGTCTAATTAATGAAGTGTATTCTCTCTCCTCATGTATTTATGGTGCAAGTCTAATTAATGAAAATTTCTACAAATGTTAACTCTTTATGTTTTATTTCATTATTTATAAAAAACAAAAATATCTCAAAAAATTCAATAAAGTTCGATTTTATTCCTAAAATACATGAAGTGACCAACTTTGACCTTTACAATTGACGCTAGTTGTAAGATATTAAAACAAAGTGGGTAATTTGATAGGTTTGATATTATTTGATCGATACTACTCATATCAGCAACATGCATCTTTTTTTGGTATGTTCAAGTCATAAGAATTCCAATTTTAAGCGTGCTTGCCTGAAGTGGATAAAACGTGTTGGAAGGACTCTAAATAGTTTGTGAGTCTAGTCCATCAAACCTAATGACCCAAAGTGGAGAATTGATAGGTTGATATGGCGATTTGATTATATTACTCATATCATTAAAATGCATTTTTTTTTCGAAAGCTCACTTTCGAGATGACTGACCCCCTTGGAATTTTCAGAGTAAACAAGCGAATGGGACAAAACGTGTTGGAAAGAATTATCGTGATTTCTGAAGCCAATCCATAAAATCTAATAATAAAAATGATCAAACTAAAATTTAAATTGAGTGATCTTGGATGCTATTTTCCCTACTTACTGATAGTCTCACAACAGAACAAATCATACAGTGTCATAATGTACAAAAGCAGTGGTTGAATATAAAGACTTGATAGATTATTTATTTGATTTAACTTGTAACTGTCTAAACAAGCACTTAAACACACATTTTGAATGTAATTAAGCTTATTGAAGTAATTGATATATATATATATATATATATATATATATATATATGTATATGGTTAAGTGAGGAAAAATATTTCAACTAAATGTTTATCATCTATTTATTAGTTATTTACTAGGTTTGATTATTTTATAAATCTAGGGTACCGTTTGGTTGATACATATATCGGTTAAGTCAACAAATTAACGAAAACCATATCACTCGCAGGTAATGTGAATAACCAAATAACTTCAAGCACAATATAATCTATTGAACCAATATTCACATCTTATTGCATAGTCCCGTATGAACAAATCCTTAACAAATTGTTCAAAGTTGTATATGTTACATTTTTTATCTGGTCCATAATTTAATGTTAACTAGTGGTTTGAGCACAGTCTCGCCTGTGCAATAATTTTATTTTTTTCGTAATAATTTTTCAATAGTTGAAATTATATTTCATTGTTATAAAAGCAGAAAATAAAATGATAATTGCATATGATCTAAAATTGTTACTACTATTTTTAAAATATTGAACAACTAATACAAAATAAATACTTACTTATAAAAATATTATTAAATATATCTGCATAAATAAATAAAACATATATATAATTAAGATATGTTGAACAATATAAAGAGTTATTTATAAAAACATGACTAAACATATATGTTTATATAAAATGGATGAAATAGTAGTTATTTTCAAATTTAAAAATGGACACATGTCAAAATTTAATTGTGCCACATGGATAGCCTAGTTAATCTCTTAGGCTTCACCAAATAAACTCTTCCCACATTATAGTATAGATATTAAAATAAAAAATATAATGAATAATCGATGAATTAATTTTACTAAAAATAAAAGAATACGAGAATCAAACAAAAAATAAATGTGACTAGATATATATACATCAAATTTTCAAATTATATAGTAACCTAAATCGTATCTTAAAGGGGTATAAAAAAATATATTTGTCAATTACACCATACAAGAACATAATATATACTATCAACTTAAATACAATAATCTATCTAAAATAGAAGAAAATAATAAGTTCCAACCATATTACAACTCAACAATTCGATTTGCACCTTACCTCATCCATATCTAAGTCAATGCATACATAAAGAAACAAAATTAATATTGTTTGGAGTAATTAATATTATTTATCTTATATTAAGTAATAATATACAGATATTTTACTAAAATTGTCAAATCATTAATTATTTTACACGATTATTGTCCAAATTTACATTTCACTTTACAACTACCATCCTCTCAACCTCTTCATACATCTCTATATAATTAATCATCTTCTCAAACTTCACATTACATATCAAAATTTGCAAAAAAAAATAAAAAAAATAAAAATGAGTTCCATGATAGAAAAGTTATCTTATACATTTGGGAGTCTTGAAGCTAGTGGTAGTAAATTTATGAAATCAATGGCAACAGCTATGGAGGATTGGAATGATTTGAAAAATCAATTGGACTTGGCCAAAAAGTTTCTTATGGAGAGCTTTATTGAGCTTGAACTCAATAAAAAAATAGATGGTGAACCTCAAAACAATTCTCCACTTGATTCAATATTGAATGAATTTAGAAAAATTCAATCAAGGATAATCAAGCTAGATGGTGAATATGAGGAGTTTAATCAACAATTGTCAACTCAAAAATTGAATCCAATTCCATCTCCTCTTGAGGTATATTTATAATCTTTATACTCTATTTTCAATTATATATATAATGAATTAATAAATATTTAGAGATGTTAGATAAATCTTTACATGCTTCAAAGAATTATTTGTGCAAAGATTAGTTAAACAAAATTGTCTTGTACTTTTGTGTGTATGTACCCATCATAATCTAATTTTGTAAATAAAGTATTTTGGTTAAAGGTAATAACAATATACAAAATACGTATGTCGTAGTTGAACGAAAAGAAATTATCGTAAATATCAATTGGATCCCTAAATTTTCAGTATCACTCACCCCTCCTATATTTTTATCGTAAATATCGTAAAAGTCGTGGATGCCTTTTACTCTTTTATGTTTACATCTTTGTACGTTTAATCGAATTTTTGTTAATGAAAATAATTTACAGCCATTTGATTTTTTTTTTTTAATATATTGAATGTATAATAAATATATTTGTTTTTATTAAAACAAACAATGATGTTACTTCAAAACAATAAAACATAAAAGAATTAGTTATTTTTTAAAATATCAACACAATAATTTCTAATTCCTGTTAAGTTGATTGATTTTATTTTTGTTAATTTAGAATATATAATGTATTATTTATAAAAAGATTTGACATTTTAAAATCATAATTAAAATACGAAATATGACGAAGTAGCATTAGGTATATATACAAGGGCATGAGAGTAATTGAGTAAACAAATTCCGTCTGAAGATTCAAATATGAAAAACTGAAGAACCTGATTTGGTATTATGATAAAAATGAAGAGCATATATGTTTCGTAATTGGCGATTTGGTCCCAGATAGTGGGTAGAAATGATAATTTGGTCCTAGATAGTGGGTAAAAGTGGCAATTTGGTCCAAGATAACTAGTTATACTATTTCATATTAGTTCCCAAAAGTGCTTAAGTATTGTGATATAGTCCCAATAGTAACAATCCTTGCATATTAATCTTTATTTTTTGGAGGACCATACTGCAACATTTTTTACTTTTGAGGACTATATATCAACACTTGTGCCATTTTCAGGACTAATCTGCAACGTTGTAAGTTGTAACTATATGATACTAAAATGCAACTGCATCCCGATCTGCAATATTTCCCTTGAATAATTAAAAAATTAATTGGCATTAACAATGAGAAAATAAATTGTGATTCTTATATGTTGGTAGGTAATGGAGGCAAACCATTTGAGCCTTGTTGTAGCTGGTGACAATGATGGACAAGTGAGAAATAGTCGATCGAAATCTCCAATATGGAACTATTTTACAAGGATAAAAAAGGGAAACAACTGGTCGAGAAGAGGTAAATGTAATTATTGCTCTAAGACATATCATGTTAGTTCAACAAGAAATATGCGTGAACACTTAATTATGGGAAAATGCCCAAATTATGTTCATCTAAATGATGAAATTACAAGACAGCCCCCATTGAGGAGGAATGCTTCAACTCCTACTCAAAAGAGAATGCTCAAATATGATATATGGAATCATTTTTCGAAGATTGAAAAAGATGGAGGAAAATGTAATTATTGCTCCAAGATTTATCATGTTCGTTCAACTAAACGTATGTTTGAGCACATAACTTTGAGGAGATGTCCTATTTATACAAATCTTGCAATAAAAGGAGAGCCAATGGGTGATGATGATGATGGTGATTCTAGCCCTAGTCCCTTGCTTCTTGGAGATAATGAGCATCTTATGTTGGAGACCACCTATGAAAGAATGTTGAAATTTTCTCCTCCTCCTGGTTTTAGCTCTCTTGAAGATGAAGGAGAAGCATGCAAAAGTTGATTTGGATGTCAAATAGAGAGGTAATTGTCGATTTGTTCGGATTATGTGGCAATGTAGTTGCATATAGTTGCACATTTGTTGTTGAAAATGGCGTAAATGTTGATCATCATATTGTATCAATCATGCCACTTTTGAAGACGAATATGTAACAGTGTGTTAAACAATATATATATATGTAAGTGTAATAGTAAATTTTTTTTTAACGGAAATTGTATTAATAGACAAAAGAACAGGTACAAATACATGCTATCATGACTTAAAAATAGCCATGTTAAAACCCCAATCTACACACATTGACCAATTTGTTTTGTTTCGAACTACCCCTCCCACCCATTTACACAGCTTCTTATAGCACATATACATTTAGCTACAGTACGACTATTATCTGGCTGGGCAGACTCGAAGATGACCCGATTCCTAACACTCCAAATCTGATAAACAGCAGTGGAGATACACAACCTTCGCAATCGACTAGTGAATGATCATCCTGTCCCCTTCCTAATAGCCCATTCAAGGACATCATTCCACTCATGAGGAGTACTGTAATCTCCCAAATACAGTAACAACTTACGCCAAATAGCCTTTGAGAACAAGCAATCGAAGAAGAGATGGTGCTCTGTTTCAAGTCCATCATGGCAAAGAACACATTCATCCTTTTGTATGATATTACATGCTTGCAATTTCACCTTAGTAGTTAACTCTGTTGTACTCTATATATTGTAACATTATGAATAATATAATATAATTCAAGGACCATTAATTCCTACAATATAATGATTCGTTGAATTATATTATTCACAATGTTACAATATATGGTGTACAATAGAGTTAACTAATAATCTAATTAGCACAATAAATAATAATATTAAAATAGCTAATTACTAATACACAATATATATTGTTTGACTCGGTGTAATTATATGAGACTAAACTATAACTATGAGATCAAATAGACAACCCTCAAAATAGACATCAAATTCTTGGAATTCTATCATTATGTAGGTTAGGGAAAAATTGGCTTCATTTATTATATTTTAGTGAAAGATAGACCTATTGGATTTATAATGTCAATCATGTATCTTTTCGACATTTAAATAACGTATTGTTACATCTAATTTATTTTGCTGGTAGCCATAATGCATGAAAACTCGAAAAAGAGTTTTCCACATCATCTCTTCTATATTTCAGCCTTATTTATATATAGACTGCAACATGATTATTAAGTCGGAAAGTAGGTGATTTTATGGTCGTCGTAAGATTAGGAGCACAGTTTTATCTACAAAAATTTTCTTGGTATAACTCAGCACACGAGATTTGTCTCGTGTAATAATTTACCTTGTTGACGTAATTTTCAATTATTGTATCAATTCGAATCTTGCAGGCTATTGAGTCAACCTACGGATCACGAGTTACAAAGATCAAGCCATACATAAAAATAAAACTAACATTTATTGAATATTAAGATCAATAACTTTTACACTTCATATTTTAATTATGTCACTGTACTTTATTGTTAGAGTTTTGGGGTATTATTAGAGTTTTATTAGGATTTAAAAATTAGGGTTTTGGTGATCTAAAAATTGGGGTTTGTTAGTACAGGTTTGATATTGGGATTTTTTGTTAGTTTTTTTTGAAAAGGGGGATCAAGGAGACACCTCAAAAAATAATTGATAGTTAACTAATCACCTAAAAATATATCGATAGTTCAAGGAGTAACCGGCTGAATAGCCTATATATTAACATTATTGTTGAACTAAAAGAAACCATCCAACTTAAAAATTGGACAAGGAAAAAGAGAGTGAAATTTAAAGTATGAAATCATTTGATTAGATCATAGAAAAAAAATATAATCACAAATATTTCACTAAGGTGTATCATGTATATTCCAAAGAAAAATATATGTAAACAATTTGTAAGTTATTACGTTAATTCGATATTTGTCCAACACAAATTAGATGAATAGCTAATGAGGCTTGAGGGTATCCATTATAAAAGAAAATATGTGTCAATACATACAAAGGTAACATCACTACTACAGAAATGGGCTTAAATAACGCTTATTTTTTGTCTTACATAGCACTTTTTTGAGCTATCTAAGCTCGCGCTATGGTAATTAACATAGCTACAGAAAGGGCGCTATCTAAGGGCATGTACTTAGATAGCTACACAAAAGCGCTATCCAAATACCCACTTAAATAGCGCTTATGAAGAGCTATGGTAGTTATACATGGGATAGCGCTTTTGAAGCGCTATTTAAGTGTTATGTTGCATAGCTCTGTTGAGGCGCTATTGTAGCCCTCTAAAAGAGCTATTGTAGTTGACATAACTCTTTTTTCAATAGTGTTTTTTAAGAGCTATCTAAGATATACATTGGATAGCGCTTAAAATATTGAGCGCTATCTAAATATTTTTTTTTAATTTCGTTTTTTTTCTTTAATTTCAAAATATCAAAAAGAACTATCCAAGTACCAATTTAGATAACGCTTTAAAAAGACGCTATCTTAGTGAAGCTATCCAAGCTAATATTTATAGTAGTGCATGTATCGTTTCTGAGTATAATCATTTTCAAATTATTAGCTGTGTCAATTGCCAACGATTTCTAAAACTTTTGTAGGGAGTTATTAGAAAATTGAGAGAAGTGCATTTGTACGTATAATTAAGTCAAAGACTTGATTTGTAATTTTGTTGTTGTTTTCAATGTATTTATTCCTCATAATATCCTCATTATTTATTTATTTATTTATTTATGTTTTTGAGTTATATTTTAATCACAAAATTTTATCGGGGGATTTTTTCACAGTCAATTACTTTAAAATAAAGCTTTATATTTACTCATGCACATTTACCTTTCGTTTAAAAGCTTTAAGTTCAAATTTTGACTTCTTTTTCATCGAACCAAATTTAAGAGTAACCAAATAAATAATAATAATATATGTATTTTTAGTATTATCGTTAAGTTAATTAATCCCGTTCCAATTAGTGTTTAATTTATTTCTAATATAATTTAACATAGTTTTTTGCATTGTAAACCCACCCACCGTTAGTTTAATGGGTCTAATTCTAACCGTTAGTTAGGAATATTTATATATCTTATTTGTAAATTGTAATACTATTATATTCATATTTTCTTTGCTCAATTTGATTGTTAGTCTTGAATTTTTTATATATCCATGCTTTTCATTTTATTTTAATTGTAATGCAGGTTAGCTAAGTTATAACAAAATAAAGTAATAAACATGAATTGGAGTCTTTCAAATCTCAACTGAACATTCAAATAAAACAAAAGACCAATTGAACAAATGATACACTATATTTACGATAACGAATCTTGAGCCGGGTTGTGAGGAACGATAAAACTGGCATGGTAGAAACAAATGAGAAAAGAAAAAGGAAATCCGTGCATTCGAACACATGTTTCATGCGGTGGAAATTCATGGACTTAAGCTAAGCGTTTTTAGCGACGTTGGGTATTCATGTGTATACTATGAATACCCTTTATATCCACCACAGGATTTCTCTACAAATGATATCGATGTTACCAAGAAGGCCGAGAGAACACAGTAAGATTAATCATCGCCAGTCCTCATGATTGTGGGTATCTGGCCGTGGTTAATGAAATCGATCTTGTTTAGTCTGGCACAGCAAAGCACTCGTTCGGGAAGCTCCTCTGGTTTTTGAGCCTATATGTTTAAGAAGTAAACCGTTTAGAATTGAAACTTCTCATGCTTGTAATATATTTAGATGAAGAGAATTGAATGTACTGAAAAAGAACTAAATTAATGAAAAACAATTACTTGAATTGTCAGGCCCAGATCAAGTATTCCATTTTTTACACGCTCCCGAAAAGCATCAAGCCCCTTTCGAGCTATGTAACTGAACCGATGAATGTCAAGATCAATCTCGAAGTAGTTATCACCCTGCATCCATAATGAAGTCCAACATGAAAATACTAATCTTCTACGCATATAACACAAAATCACGCTTCATATGAAATATCCTCAACTATGGCAGTGATATCTAACGGTGTATTTCATAAGAAAAGACTATCAACAATAACCTATCATAAAGTTATTTTGATATGAATAAATGGAAGTTGCACACTTCATGGATAAGTTGACACTTCGTTCATAATTAATCGGAATCCTATAGAGGTCTATTATAGGATGAAAATTTTGGTCGACAGAAGGCGTAATAGAATGAGATGATAGCATGAATTACAGGGGGGGAGAAGGAGTTGCACCTCATAAAATTCGTGCTGGGGACGGGAAAGAACAGGTTTCTCATTGTACGCATTTAACAGCTTCCTTTCAGTAGCATTTGAAACAATATCATCAGGATTAACTGCTCCAACCATGATCTTCAACCTATCTCTGAAAGGTACGTTTGACTCCCTCGTAAATCCTTTGACTTTTTCAACATCATCTTTCATCAATTTCTGCACCAAAGATCATTGTTTTCCATGAGCACTAAAATCGATGAACGATAGACGAAGTAACCAACTACGTTTTTTGTGACAAGACGTAAATAGACTAGCTGCAAGTCAGATGATCAGTCACATGTTTCTACTGGAGATAAATTGCGCAAGGGAAGAGGGTAACTTGAGAAGACAAGAACACGTCAAACGATCTAAATGGAATAAGATTTTTCACAATTTCACATACATACAGAGATTGAGGGAGAGTAGGTTAGTTTCGATAACCTGAATGCTGTCCTGAAACTGTGTAGAAATTTCCTTCTCATAATTCTCAGAAAGCTTAAAGTACAAAACAAGACTTAAGCCTTCCCCGTCACCATCACCAACAAACATTGGAGCGGGATATGTTGGCAACTGCACAGAGATCGGTTGTGAGTAATTAAAAAGAATCAGTTGTATTAGTTATATATAATAATCGGTATTATAGGAAAATAGTGGAAACAAAGTGAAACCTGAATGTTGACTATGAGGAGAGGAGGAATTTTCCCACCTCCTTTAAGACTTGGAAGTTCAAGGTGCTGAGCTATATGGTTAACCTTTCTTGGGTAGACAAACAGATCAACGCCTATTGGAGTATAAGGGCAATGGTTTGGAGCAGGGCTTTTCTTCTTGTCTCTGCAATTTCAATATATATTAGACAATTGACTACATTTATATTATGACAAATGAGGATATATACTGACCACAACTAAAAATTCCCAGAAAGTTACTAACGTACTTAAAAAATGTTTCTCCACGGAGGGTAAAAATTGACGGTTCAATTGCAGACCATGTTCCTGGAGTTGGCTTCCCTTCTGAGTATGGAATCAGCTGTGCTGCTCTAGGGCGATATAGGAATCTCTTTGAGGTAGCTGCATGAATAGTAGTTACTTTCAAGCTCTATACAACAATGATACATGTAAATGGATCTCGCAGGTGTCTGAACTAAAAAAATAAGCAAATCTAATCATGGTCTGATGCATCATAAGTCGTAACTAAAAAATGGCTTCATCGATCACTCATGTTTGTTAAAAAACACTAGCCGATCACCCTAGTATGACTTTGTATACTTTCGATCACTCATGTTGGGGTATTATGTATACTTTTGGTCACTCACACGTTTTTTGGGTGCAACTCTTGATTTTTCGAAACTTTTAACATTTTGGTAAGGGTATTTTAGTCATTCTCTCATAATTTTGTCATGGAAATGTAGAGTGTAATGGAAGTTAATGAAAGTTAGTTGATGAAGTTAAAAAATTATGGGAGAATGACTAAAATACCCTTACCAAAATGTTAAAAAATCAATAGTTGTACCAAAAAACGTGTGAGTGGCCAAAAGTATACATAATACCCAACATAAGTGATCAAAAGTATACAAAGTCATACTAGGATGATCGACTAGTGTTTTTTAACAAACGTGAGTGATCAATGAAGTCATTTGCTCTAGTTGATATATAGTAACAAAAGTACTTCGAGCAAGATATGATGAGTGATTGAACAAAATTCTCTCAGGTGATATGCAAAGTTATTAAAAGAAAGGTCATGGTCTACTTACCAAAATCGGTTTCCTCTTCTCCATCAACAGATGTTCTCTTCATAGAAAGCCTAATAACTGCTGTTTTCTTTCTCAGAGATTGGGGATGCAAACTCAATGCATTGCTGATCTTATCATTAAAACTTAGAGAAGACACCAATCGGGGGAACACATTTTTCAGTACATTTTCTGAAGGCTTGTCACTTTTTACACCACTGAAGCTGAAATAACCCCGGTCTAACTTCTTCTTCTTCTTCATTCCAAGCTCTTCATTCTTCATCAAGTATGGAAGATCATATCCTTGGGTTCTACGAACCGCAAATTGATTTTCGTCTTTTACTCCATCTTTCCTTTGGACCTCCATTTTGTTGCTATCCATTTTCATATATGTTTCATGGTATTCTTGGTACTTACACTTGTTATCGACATAACATGATGAGGTCTCATATTGAAGCACTTGCCCGCTTGAAATGGTAGGTAAGAAATCTGAAGGATATTATAATAATTAGATCAAATTTTGAACTCTTTAAACATGCGCTAAAGCAATCTGCTATATGAAACAACATTTCTAGTAAAAGATATGCTTTCCTTTACTGAGGATACATCATTGATTCACATAATGACTGCTTTCTCTACTTGATTCAGCGTAAAAAAGACTACAATGAAGGGAACAGAAATAACCGGAAAATAAGTTTCCCAAACAAATCTGGACACGAGATGTTTTACCGACATGAGTATCTGTCTTTCATTCAAATTGATTGCAAAGATCTATTAATTCTCTCACACTTGAAACTACATTTAATTGAGATCTATCGCATGTTCATCTAAATTACTATATCTTAGATCCTCGCCACATATAAGTTATCAGCTAATATCTGTTACCTCCATGAACACTGTCGAAGTACTCTTCAGAATCAGACTCCAGTATGCTTAATGTGTCGAACCAGGCATCTTCTTGGCCAAGCACTGCAGTCAACAGGTTCAGTGTCACTTAATTTCAATAAATTGTGGTGCCAGGATTCGAAATCAGAACACTTACAAAGTTTCTGCTAAGCTTTTAATATCCATGTCATCCACCAAATTTAAACATTTAATATCATACGGTAGCAACATTTATGAACATAAAATTGCCCACAAAAGTTAGATGTATTGCAACTATTGACAACATTTTTAGTACAAAATTTATCAATATAAGTCAACATACTGCAAGCTTTCAGTTCAACAGGTGACTCTCAAGTTTCATAATATGTGTATTACCACCGGTTGCTGCACCAATTTTTTGTGTTGTTCAAGTACTATCATATTAGATCTAAAAAACTCTGAGCCACCCTTGCTTCAGTCCACAGATAAGAAAAAGAAAAAAGTACAGCAAAATTTTTTGGAACAGCGTCAAATTAATATTAAGGTGAAACAGAGAAATCTTAACAGCTTCAAAACCTGATTCCTGCATATATATATTTGACTATCCTCTTTATATACGAGCTTTCATTTTACTCCCCAGGGATGACTTGTAGAATTATTGGACACCCCTGCTTAATTCAAGGTTTTCTCTCTTTAAAAATTTCAGAAGAAAACAAGTATGTAATACTGCTTTCTTCTAGTATTGAGCAGTCAATCACGAACAAAGCTTCGGTGAGACAAGGTTCATGCACATATAGCATATAGTATGAATAATTTTAGCTAACTACACTTCTATCAACAGATTATACCAATCTTGGTCTACAAGAGAACTTTTGATTATAACAACCAACTTGAAAGACGGACTCTTCGTTCTAAGAATGGTAGGCATGACTACTAGAAAGGGCATACCATCGGGATCATTTTGGATGTGGTGCCATTGCACCTGACTGAGATGGAATGTTGAGCTAGAAACTTCAGCATTACCGCATGTGGTCGATCTGTGTACAAACTCACTTAGAGCAAAATCAGTTACCCTAGCACCAGCATTACTATTTCTTTTCTTGTTTCCATCTGATAAACCTTTTGCATGCTTTGAACTCTTTCCTCGGTGTTTCCTCACCCTGTGACGTTTGTGTTTCCCATGTACGTCGATATTTTGAAATGGTACTGATACACAGCCACCCATTACTGAACCTTAAGTTTTAACGAGCTCTTCAATATATCTAAAGTAAACAGACTTCCGTTTCACATCTCAGTAGAACCTGCAGACAAGGACAACAATATAGTTTCAGTATATAGAAGACCAACTTAGTCCAGTTCAATTTATACAGGCGAAAAGGCTTTGAAATCGATGAGACTAGTTTCTAATTAAAAGAGGAAAACAATAACAAAAGATACTTTAGCATAATGTCAGACTATGAAATAAGATAGAAACTGAGAACAAACATCCTCATGTGATATCGACATCCTCTTTCCATGTCATAGTTTGCGTTTTCAGATTGCCGCGCACATACACACAGAAAACAAAGTGGAAAGAACATGACCTTGTTCACAAACAACGAAACAAACGCAAAAATCCACTAAACAATAGTCTAAGATAAAGTAAATCACAGATAACTCAAAAGGGGGAGAATGAGGCCAAATGGATTGCAGCAAATGAAGCAAAAGTGTCAAAAAACAAGAAAGCTGAAGAATCTTAAGGAGCTTTATGCTCTTAGGGTACCATAAAAAAACTATAATATGCTGAGTAGTAAACTAAGTTTCTCCATCTCAATTATACATTTCAAGTTCAGTGAACTAATAACATCTTACCATCTATCTAGTTAAAGGTAATGTACCTATCTTTACCAAATACAAAATGGGACAAAGGCTGAGGTTGTCAGTGTGTCAGAGAGACCATAGAACTAACACAAAGGTTCATAAACTGCAGATTGATAAAAATGAATATGCTGAAAGACTTTGAACATCACTCATGTTTAATAAATAATTTACTTAGATCACGCTCCTTCGCTATCATCCTATATCGATCACTCATGTTCAATAAATGACCCAAACTACTACTTCCGTTACACGGGTGATTTAACTGGATTATTCTATAAACGTGAGTGATGTTCGAAGTAATTCCCAAAATGATATCTCGACCAAATAAAAGCTGCAAACAAGTTGTTCCACATTGCTATCTATAAAAAAACCAAGAATTGATAGACCAAACATACCATCGAACATGAAATATAAATTTACAATAAAGATCATAACTTTATTCAAAAACAAAACAACCCAAATAAACCATTTTTCTTTACTTTTAAGAAAACAGAGAAAAATAATAGAACCTGCAGAAAAAAAAGATGACAACCATCAAATGTTGACCTCTCTTTAGCTTAATAACTACCTCTCTCCCTCTTCATGAAAAGGAAAACAGCAAAGGAGATAACAGAGAGAGAGGGGGGGCAGATTGAAAAATCTCTAAAATCTCCTCTGTATATATATTTAATACTTAGCTTGTTTTAGACATTTACATATAAATAAAATAAAATTAATTGTAGTAAAAAACAATATTAAAAATTTTAATTTATTGTTAAAATGACGATATTATAAAACAAAAGTTTAGATTAAATGGACAACTGAAAAAGAAATAAATATAATTCTTTTTAATCATTTAACTACTTCATAATTGTTGGTATTTAAATAGTTGGACTAACATTAATAGCCTGACAGATAGATACAGAAGGCAGAAGACAAATAAATGGATGAATTGGAAATAAATAAAATAAAGATATAATGAAGTTTGAAAAAGAAAAAATGAGGGGAGTTATTATTGGAGTATTTAGGAACAAATCATATGATAAAACTTTTTTTTATTCTATTTATGTTATAATATTACTACCACTTCCCTAAATGATTTGTATATTTTGACTTTTTATGATAAACAAAACACGATTTCAAACATAAATATCTCCTATTTTACATATGAAAAAATTATAAAAAGTTGATAGCTGAAAAATATATATTGAGACGAATTAAACAAGATATTATATGACTATATTATTTTTTATTAGTTAATGAAATTATTAATCAAAGTTTGTAAAGTTTAATCATGTAAACTCAAAATATATAAATTATTTAGAAACGGAGAGAGTATTATTTTTATTATGGAATTTGATTATTGGAAGAAAATATGAAGACATAAAACGAGTTGAGATTGAAGAGTTGATTGTTGTATTGTTGATAATTTAGTCGATGTCTAAACGTGTTTGCATGTGGAATAATGTTAGCGGGCGGCAACTACGAAGAACTTCTATCATCAACTTTATATCTTCACGCATTCAAATTACTCCGTGCATCTCAAATTGTTCGTTCTTTTTTACTAACCAATTGAATTAACAAAGTACAACTTAGACTAACGATATTCAAATACATTAAAAATATCAGGCTATGGATGCAAAGCATATACAAAAGTAAATTTTAGCCTTCAATAATAGCTTAAAGTCTCTTAAATAATCTTTGTCGAAGCTTGTATATGAGAGATATTTTTCAAATCATTTTTGACAAAAAGACGATAAGTGATTCAACGTTGTTGTGTATGTTTTGTCAAAAGAAATGTTTTGAAAATGTTAATGTTAATAAAACTGGGGCTTGAACTCATATTCTTAAAAATGATGAAAATAGCTTTCGAACGCATTTTGAATCATCAAAATCGAAGTTTTAACGAAACGGAAAATGAAGTTTTAAGTTTGTCGCCAAGCCAAACAAAGTTAAGTTTTTTGCCCAATTTTAGCATTTATTTACGTAAAACCACAAAAATGTTTAGAATTAACGGATCTGTTAACTTTAGGGACCAAATGCGCACCTGTTACACACTTTCAGGGACCATTCGCTCATCTGCCCAACTTACGGGGATCAAACTGCAACGGTCATCTACTTACTGGGACCATTTCAACAATTATCTCGTATGATAATTATCGGTTTTGAGTTACCAAGTGGGCATTTGGTCAAACTCAAACATTGAATTTAACACTAACTTAGCCATTAGTGCAAAACTATAGTGGTAGGTGTTACTTCAAGTCATGTAACTTATTAACCTTCTTGGTAGGTTTGTTTTTTCTTTATATACGTACTTTTAATAAGAGATTAAAATTCGAACCTAGATCTAGCATTGTAATATAAACCATAGTAAATGAATTGTGGACTTTTAAGTGATCCCTATTGTATAAAAGGTTTGACAAAGTCAGAGTTAATCGAATAGCCTAATGGAAAAGGTTCTTGCTAGTGACCAGAAGGTCCTGGGTTCGATACTCACCTCATCGCTAATTTATATATAAAAAAAAAGGTTCGACAAAGTTTGATTCGAAAATCAAATTCGACATTTTAATCGAGACTCAAACCCTAATTTTGCGTTTGATCGGTTCGAGACATATATATGTTCGAACCACCTTAAGAAATAATATAGGTAATTATCAAACTATTAGTAATTTGAAACAATCATTTATTCAATTAATTCGAGAAATAGTATACATAATAACCGTACGGTAGATGAATTATTTATTTTATTTTATTTTTCAACCTATTGGTGAAAATATCCAAGATAATAATTTTAAAAACTCAAAGACACAATCGACATTTAAAACAAAACTTGGGAACCCATCTCATTCACCGAAAAATATAAATGGCAATTGTTTGGACTGAGTAGAAATTGATATTAATATCATTGCATAAGTTACAGTGATTGAAAGATGTGAAAAATAAATAAATAATAAAAGAAAAAAATTGCTCAAAAAATGTAACATGAAATCTTTAGCTAACTAATAAAACAACTAGAGATCGAAAGGTATGAACTATCACATAACAGTTACTGCTTCATAATATAGGAAAATACCAACACCTTCAAGCTACAATGACAAATTACTATCAGATCAAAAGAGGAGGACTCAATGATTATTCGTTCGCTGGAACCAGAAGTCATAAGTTTGGTAGATAGGGATCGCGTAAAAACTTCTTTCGAGGAATGGATTTCTTCATGCATAACCATATTGCACAATGCACACCACAGATTACTTCTACACAAATATGGTATCTCTGGTCGCCTTCGCCTAACAGAACCGCACCTCAGGGCTCAGGCTGATATCATTAAACACACGCCTACTACAGAAAGTATCTTAGTGAAGTTCTGCAAGCGTACCTTAACCACGAAGCCATGTACCAAGTATCAGCAGTTACATAACCACAGCCTATCTAATCATCAATCAGAAAACGAGAATTTATTTACAAGATTCATAGAAAAATTACTGTCGATACAGTAGATGTTGTATGGAGGCAAAAAATAAAAAAAATTTGCTTCTTCAGTAACTGGATTATCCTGTAATACAAGTACAATCTGATTTAGCTAAACCAAACTAAGCCTTATCTCACTAAGTATGTCGACTAACGAATAAACTTCAATGCAATAACGGAAAAAAATGACTTTAGATAAACGATCTCAGGTTGAAAATATACTTCGCGTTACTACCTTTGAGAGCCCGCCCACTTAAACACGCGAAGAGTTATAATGAAATGAAAAGTCAATAGCAAGATGTACATACAAAAGCTTACTCTCAGCTACTACATACACTTTCACACAACTGCACGAGCAAAATGTGGTGCAGCTCTTGGTTAACGTTTCAGTAACGCATCATCCAGCTTCAAGCCTGAGCAGATCCAAGAAGGGGAGCACTCAGACTTTCGTGGTTGCCAGAATACTGAACAGGCATTAAGTTGGGATCTTCATATGCTGATAGAAGCTTTTCATGAAATTCAGTCATTGTACTGTCAGCTTGTTCTTTGAGATCTTTCTTAATCAAGCTCTGTGAACAAACAAGTTTTAGCACACATTCCGAAACTCTAAAGAAGTGAACATATTTCAAAATGCATTAAGATGAAACACACCAACATCAACATGCCCTAATGCCTTTAAAGAGTATCTTGCCTAAGCAGGCCAAGGTGGCCCTGATAGTACGCAGTCATGCCCCTGTGATAACAGGGAGGCTATTTCCGAGTTGACTCAAGAGTGAAGTGCAGACACTATCTACTACTTCACAATTAATAAGAATCGAGGATAGTGTAATGAACCATTTCAGTTCTTTCGGTACATTTAAGACCCAGATAACATTAATTCTTTGACAACATGGGACATAGAAAAACACTAAGACGAAATTTGTAAGTTATCCATGATCATTTCCAGGTTATATAT
This sequence comes from Echium plantagineum, assembly GCA_003412495.2. Lineage (NCBI taxonomy): Eukaryota > Viridiplantae > Streptophyta > Magnoliopsida > Boraginales > Boraginaceae > Echium > Echium plantagineum. The sequence goes on along the minus strand of CM016561.1, from coordinate 26,228,768 downwards.
TCACTAAATGGCACAAAAAAAGCTATAGATGGCAGTTTCAATAATTGTTAATATCAATTGACGTGCAATATCACTGTTGGAGTGTTAATTATACGCAAAGACAATAAGACATTAGAGTAAATGGCTTCATTGATCACTCACACCTGTTAAAAAACACCAGACGATCACCCTAGTATGACTTTGTATACTTTCGATCACTCATGTTGAGTATTATGTATACTTTCGGTCACTCACGCATTTTTTAGGTACAACTCGCGATTTTTAACATTTTGGTAGGGGTATTTTTGTCATTCTCCAATAATTTTGTCATTAACATCAACTAACACTCATCATCTTTTCATTAACTTCCATTACACAACCAACATTATGGGAGAATGACAAAACTACCCCTACCAAAAAGTTGCAAAATTCAAAAAATCGCGAGTTGTACCTACAAATGTGCGAGTGACCCAAAATATAAATAATACCCAACGTAAGTGATCGAAAGTATACACTCATACTAGGGTGATCGACTGATGTTTTTTAACAAACTTGAGTGATCAATGAAGCCATTTGCTCAAGACATTAATAAGGGTACAAGCATCATTCCCCAAAACGCAATATGCCGACGACTTCAAATAGCAGGTATAAATAAACTAAAGTAAATGGCTTATCATAAAATTATACCTCAGCTGAATATGACTTGAACATAGGAAGGAATCGTTTGTGACAGTAGTTGTTGAATATAAACGTAATAACTGGAAGAGGAACTATCAAGCTGGAAGCTAATGGCAATTTCTTCAGCATAAAGATACCAATAGCAATTACGTGCATGAGCATCAGTGAAAATATTGTTGAATCATGCACTATAGGCCAGAATTTCCCCCCACTTTCATACTTCGGAGCATAAAGATTAAGAAGCTGCACATAACGATCATGCAGAAAGAATAATCAGTCACAAGAAATACAGTATTCAAAGGTTAACTGCAACACGAAGCACTGGAAAATTATCACTGACTATTTAAATAGTCAAAGGATGAATGGTGAAGATGTGTGCTTGATGGTTATATTTAAGCATCAAACGAAAAAAAACTATGCCGAGTAAACAAATTCATCAAAATGGAATATCATGAAATATGAACAAATATAAAAAACCCTACCTGATTACGGTATATAATATACGCAATACAGTAGTATATCACTATAAACGGCAATATCAGCGGTGCGAGAAAGAAGTATGTAACTCCAAGAAGACCGAATAACAGCATCCTCGGAATCTCACTGTGGTAAGGAACTGAAGGCACCTTAAAGTCATCAGCTGAATACCCTAAGAATTTCCTTTTGATATAACTTAATATGATGGGACTAGTGCGAAAAAGATTTTCAGCAGTTTTAGTCCATCCACTTGTCACAACATAGGAAATGAAGAAACTTGCCTGCCAATGGGACGAAAAAGTTAAGTTTTAGATAAATGTCAGATCAAGTTCATACTCCGCATAGGATTTGACTATTATAGTTCAGGAAGAATAGAAAATTTGAACACCAAAACAAAAGCAGAGTGCATATAGTACAAAACTGTCTCGGTTTGGCTTCCGAGAAGAACTCTTCAAGTGTTGGCTTAAAACTTATAGATGAGTATTTTGTAATTTGGATGTATATAGATGTTATAAGATATATTTACAAGATTGATAATACATGTTATACCTGCCCTGGAACTGCTACAGCTAATATTTCAGGAATCTTTTTGGGTTCAAGAATTATGTTCGCCCGGTAGAGAGCTGATCCGGATAGTACATTGGCGAAGAAAATGTTCCATATAGTAAAAATCAAAACTTTAACACAGGCACTTTTCTGGATCTTACTCAGTGCTATATATCCTTGCATAGAGGAGAACATGATCATTATAGGTGGCACGAAGGACAGAAACTGTTGAAGAATAAAACTTGGGAGATAGCCAGTGATGACTTGACTAACGAAAGTTCTGAAAAGATAAAAGGTTATATTATATTTTTCCAATATTGAAGTAGTTAAATATTCACAAAATCACGGACATGGAAGATAAAATCTGATGTAAAATCACTCTATTCAAATATGATGTCAATGTACTGCAGGAGAAATATACTTACATACTTAAAACGCCTTTCAGAAAAGGGAACCACATCTCTAACTGTTTTAAATTGGCAAGTCCTTGAACTAATAAGACGGGTATAAGAAACATAATGGTGAGCAAAATGCAGGCCACGATAACCACAAGGCTGGAAATCCACATTCTTATAAAAGATGTCGAAAAGAAAGGCCAATATACATCCTTGGGATGAGGAGCAGGTTCTGTAACCCACTCGGTTGGATTGACAGCTTGTTGCATATGTAAAGCTGTCGCGGTAGTAAATCGCGTCTTAAAACAGACAAAGGCAGCTGCAACCTCCTGAAAAATAAAATTATTATATCGGACAACAGCTGTTTGCTAATTTGTTCACGAAAAAACAGTGGATGTATTCTTCAGTAGAACCCAGCCATGAAAATTGACATTTGATATACATGATAGTTACAAATGATTTGTCTAGTGCAGATTCCTATTGTTTTCTTCCTACGTTGTGCAAAGTTCTATAACTATAAGCAACTCTTGATGATAATAAATTATGTTACTTTAGGTCGAACAAGATATTTTAATTTTCAATCACAGAATTGCTGAGGCGGCAAAGAATGTGACGTTATCAAAATATCCAATCACAGAATTGCTGAGGCTGCAAAGAATGTGACGTTACCAATTCACGATAACGATGTGTGGAGTGAACGTGTATAGGCAGATAAACATCATGGCAGCAGTTCTTTGACCTGACTGAAATTTATACACTCATCTAGATGCATTTTCATTTGGCTAAGGATTTGTGTGGGATAACAGACGAACAAATGGAACTGACAAAGAAAATGAATATTGATGAAGTAAAATGTAAAACAACGTTCACAAAAATGAACTCAGTGAACATCTTTATAGTACAGCTGAAAGCCAATAGATTTATTCTACACGTGGGTTTCTCTAGGTACTTTTAGAGCTCTACACATACATCTCAAGCAACACAAGACAAACTCTTCCAGCGTCTATGTTGCTTTTACCGGTCCTTTTAAAAGAGACTTGAAGTATCACTAATAGATACTGGGGTGTTTGGCAACTAATAAAGATGAGAGATACATGGACCCCATCCCACAGCTCAGAACTGAAAAAAAAAAATCGTATGTTCAATCAATTTTCCAAAATTTTATTTGACTATTAAGTTAATATAAGATTTTCATGTGTTATGGAGGCAGATTTTATGTTCTCTGGCTTTTGGATCTAATGGAATAAATCACAATGACTCAATACTGTACCAACAGTTCTTATCTATTATGAAGTAGTAAACAGTCTTCGATCTTGGGTCAACTTCGGAACAGCGTCCCTTTTATCACAGGAGTAAGGTTGCGAACAATCTGACCCCTACCCACCCCACTAAGGCAGGAGCTATGTAGAGCCCTTGGGGTATGTTATTCTTTGTTATTGTTGTATTAGTTAGATTAAGGAAATACATCATTATGTTAGATTAAGAAAATACATCGAAAGTAGGATGATACATGATGCAGAATAAGAAGTACAAGGTTACCTTTCCAACCATTGAAGATTGCTCTGTTCGGACAGTTTCTTCAATGTCCTCGAGCTTCTTTTCATAGTGATCCACCATATTAACTCTTTTCCCAAAAAGTCCCAGAAAGCCAGAGCGGGAGAATATTTGTTGACTCTGGTTTAATGATCTTAGACGCGTAAGTTTTTTGAGCACCTTGTCTCCATCATTCTGGGAACCACAATATACAATCAGAAAAAATAAAAAAGTATAACACTGTCTTAACATGAGGTTTTTAGAGTCTCCAATGTTTGGTATTAAAACCAGGCTTCTATGCAAGAGCGAGTTCGCTCTTAAATTCAAAAAACTTTAGGCATATTATCTCGCATATCCAATTCCTTGAATCCTACGGAAGTTAATAAAATATCAATGGCATAAGCACTTACTTTCATTTTATCATAGAACAATTAGCAAGTGAAAAATGAAGAAAGAATGCCATCTCTTATATAAAGATGCCGCAAATAGTGCTTACAACAAGTCTTTTAATTTTGCTGGTACGGCGAACAATACAGTGTGAAAGATACATCGAAGGATAACACTCTGAGAAGAAGCCATCTACGGTGTCACTGATGCTTCTAGCAGAAGACACGGGTATGCCGCGAACTAAGACTGTAAATTGATGAGGTTCAGGCTTCGATGATAAGAAGTAGTCAATCCTTTTCAGTGAAAGAGATTTATATTCCTGCAGATTACAAATACTTTCAAGTATTTTAATGAAATTGTATACATCAAAAGTTTTAAGAGATACCAACGTTGAAAGGAGCATAGCAGTACTTACTATGTAGAGAAGACAGCAGACAAACACGGTGAAAACATAAACTGCCCCAAAGTGAATCCATAACCTAAAGATGGTCAGTATAATCAGTCAGGAAACATTCTAGCGTTTACACAACACAGGATACCCTGAAACTTCATATTTCTTGAGCATAAACACTCCGAATAGCAACAAGAGGATAGACAACATACCAAATTTCAATATCAATAAGGCATAGCTGCATAGAATAAGATGGAAAGAAAGTAGTTCTAAGGATACGCACAATTTGTGCCTTAGGCTCACAGTAATCATAGCAATCGCTTAAGAATGCCTCATAAATTAGTGAACAACTAATTTTTTACTTGGCCAATGAATAAAAAAATCTATCTCCACCAGCTAAGCATTTTTTAACGTATCCTTTACCCCACTTAGGCAGTAGTCCTGAGCTTCTCTAGAGGCATTGGAGCATAATGTTGGTATTGTAGTAGTATGAATAGTCTCCTTCGAAAAATCCCTACACAGTAGGGTGTTCAGACATATATCCACACCCACCTGATAGAATAATTTAAGTTATACACCTTCGACAGTTGAAAGGAAATAACTTTATGTATAAACATAATTTGTGTCGTAGTCACAGTAATTATAGTAATCGCTTAAGAATGCCTAGTAAAAGATAGTGACACCTAATAATTTTACTTGTCCCATGATTAAGAAAAAGATTCTGGCACCACCCGTTAAGCAGTTGTTTAAAGTAGACAACAGAGTGTCCCCTCCCTTACATAACTTAGGAAGGAGCTGGAAGCCTCTTTAGAGGCACCGGGCATGGTGTTGGTGTTGTCGTAATATGATAGTGTCCTTTGAAAGATCCCTAAGCGGTAGGGTGTTGGTGTGAGTAAGTCTACTGGACTAAGGACTTGACTTAAGGATAGGCTTGAGAGCTGTCGTACTACTGCGAAACAACTCAAATAAAGACATTGGCAAAAACTCATTGCTAACAAGTTCAAATTAGTTTAATTCAAAAGGTTATTTTCATTAAAAATGGGCATGTTAATACGAACATTGATTTTATGTAACAGGTGACATGAGAAGTATTTTGGTCTGTTTGTTACTTTGTTAACATTTAACTTGGCCAGACAAGCTGCAATTCTGGATTCAGAGTTCAGAGGGCTCGAGGAAGCTGGAAGGGACATATAAGGAGCTTCACTCTGGATTCGACGAGAAAATTAAAATCCGTGCAAGGCTTTAAGCATATGTAATCACAATGGCGAATGACTATTTAGTCTATTGATTCAAAACTTAGTTGTACAAGTTTTTACAATAATTGCAATAGAACTTGGTGATGTCACTTTTTGTAACACTTAACTCAAAGTGAATAGGTGATGGATAAACTGCACAACAATGTCAAAACGTAGTGACACGTATCTAAATGGATTTGGAGAGCAACTTAAGAGAAAAATTTAGACAAGAGCGTACATACCTACTTGATCCATCATCAACATTGGAGACACTAAATGACTCCAGAGATTTTGTTGACAATTCAATGAAATCAAACGTGAGCTGATTCCCCATGTAGTTTAAAGGAAGAAGAACAAAGATCCCAACAACTGCCGCAAAACTGAAAATTCGCAAACTGTGATAAAACAAACATTAGAGCAGGGAAAGTGCAAAATAAGGGTAAGACGAGTACATAGGCAGGTAGGAGCATGTTCTGGACAAAGTGAAGGTCACAGTTGTAATCAGGAAGTAAATGTAGACTTCAATTTTTTTGAAAACGCACTACACTTGTGATGCTTATTGTGAAAGTTTGAGGTGTCAGTCTCTGTACTTTACATACGAATTTGATACTTCATGTGAACAATAATTATTACATTACCTGATCCCTTTTCAACTAATATTGAGATAATACGTGAAAGTGCTAACATCCATAAAAGAGAAATATAAAGCATTCGCATGAACAAAAATATGCCCTCGTGCCTCTGAAGAGGCTCTCGTGTAAGCAGGGTGGGTGGGGGCAAATGATACTCAGCCTTACCCCTGCTGTAACAGGGACACTCTATCCGAATTGACCCAAATCACAGAAGCTAAGAAGCGTAGGTAGTGTCCTGAGCCATTTTAATTTATTCCATTATATCCAAGAGCCAGAGAAAATAATTTTTTTTTAACTCCATATGACATGGACGACATTGGCATCAACAACAAGAACAACAACTAAAAAAACTCGTCCAACTGATTTCACAATTTATCTTTCCCAAGAAGAGAAATATCAAATGACCTGAATATAATAATGCGCATCAAGACGACCGCATCAAAGCCTGCATTTGTTAGCAGTTCATCTTCGGTAACCTGCCATGCCCTCTTCACCCAATTAACAGACGGTAACAACCTTTCCAAGTTAAAACTATCTGCCTGCCCAGCTTTTCCTTCGGCAACCAAGCGTGGCGCATAAACATAGATATTTCCCGGCTGCTTTTTCAGTATGGAGAACAGAGTGAAGTACAGAAAACATAGCCCAAAATTAATTCCAACTGAAGTTAGGAGTGCGGACAGAAGCATCCTCTAGATCCTTAAATCCAGCTACTTTACATAACCCTCGACTATTATCAGCCTCCAACAGCTCCCCGACTCAATCTAACATAGATAGAAGAACCCAATACACCAACTTACGAAACCAAAATTTCTCCTTCGTTAAGCTGCACCATTGTGAAAGTTCAATCAATTTTTCAACTTAATTTATAAGCCAACAGTTCAATGGAAAAGGTAGTTCAAACAAATGCTCCCTTTATCCCAAAAACATTGTCCAGTATTGAATTTCGATGGTTGACTACATAGTGAAATACATATCCAAATATATCATCTTCAACATATTTTACTATTACCATGACAATTCCAATTCAAATCAAATATACATGTTTCAATATAGCCCCCAAAGTTCTTAATTTTTATTATTGAGAATCAAACTACACATTCTTTATTCATACCACGCAAAACTATCACGCATTGCTAGTAGTTTCATCCCTCTAAAAGGTGTCCCATAACTGATATGTTATGCAATCAATAAGAATACAATACATTATATATCATACATATACTCCTACAGTTATACACTTAAACCTGATCAGATAATTCAACGAAAATGTGCTTCAAAATTAAATTAAGATGTATAACCAAAGATAGTATCTTCAAACGTACATTACCATAAACAATATAATTTCGATTCAAATCAAAGATGAAAGTTTCACTTAGGGCAGTAAAGTTGTTAATTTTGATCATCGAAAATCAAACTAGACATTCTTTCACTCATACCAACAAAAACTACCAGATTTTGCCAGTAGTTTTATCACTCTAAAAAGGGTCCCCAACGAAAACAAAAGAACCATTCTTGAATTTTTATGCAATCAATAAGAACACACTATTGTCAATCATAGACATATTCATACAATTATACAATAAAACCCCATCAAAAAAATACAACAAGATGCTTCAAACTTAAATTATGGCCATTAATTATGTTCAACAATAAAAAAAAATCCCAAAACAAATGGTATAAAGAAGAACCTGATGGTAGATATTTTGTAGAGGAAACTGAAAAAAGAAAATGTGAAATTGATGATTAAATTATTATAGGTGATTGTAGTTTGCTGACAGTGCAGTGTCTGAATCTAGTGAAGTGAAAAAGTGGTGTTATCATATGACGAAATCAGTAATCTGTCATTGCCATATTGGTACAAGAGTTTGATAGATATTGTTCATGTCGACCAAAAATTGATAGATGTTGTTCATGTCGACCAAAAATAGATTATAGTAGGCCTTTTAGATGTTGTTCGTTTAATTTTGTATGTGGTTCTTGAACTATTAGTTCTTTTCAGCTTGTTTTCTAATGATATTTTTTTAATTTTAAAGACAAAATGACTATTATACCCTAATAATAATCTAAAGTGCATGAGACATATTTCACATAATTAGAATTAAACCCCACCCCTTACTACCTTTTGATAACATACCTACCCCTCCCCCACCCTACCCCCCCCCCCCTCCCCCACCTAAAAAAAGGAACCCGATCTGCCCCTACCAGAATCAGGAGATGGATCCGAGCCATGAAATTATTTGTACGTGTTTATCTGGACAGTGATAAATTTTTGGCCGATGAGATTTTTGGTGACCTTGAGTCAATTGGTTCATTTTATTTTGTTGAATCATCAAGAGCTTCAATTCTGCAGCTCCTACACTTTGGTGAAGCCATAACACATCCCATCAACCAGAAAAGTAGATTCACATTCTTGACATGTATGAGGTGCTTGAGGTACTCATATCAGACATTGAAGTTCTATATTTTGATTAGAGTTGATTACCACACACACCCCATCCTCAAGCCCGATCTGCATCCGCCCAACCCCCCGACCCGCTCCCAATTTCTAGATTTTTTTTTCAATTTACTTCAAAGTATTATATTTGGTGAATTGTTGTTATTGTTAATTGTTTTAGACGGGGTTATTGAAGAAGAAAGCATCACCCAAGCGTAGTTCCAGACAGGATTATGATGTTTGATGTTGAGGGAGAAACCATCATCTCTATTGAAGCTTGGGTGGAAACAGAGGAACAAGAGCATCGGCATAACATATGCATTGGTTATGGGGTATGGTGGGGAGGGGATAGGGGTGGGTTATGGGGTAGGGTGGGTGGGGTAGGTATGTTATTGAAAGTTTAAGGCTAGAGGTGGGGCGGGGTTGGATGTGTTGAAGAAGAAATGGGTGGGGTTTAATTTTAATTATGTGAAATATGTCCTTGTACTTTAGATTTATACTAAGGTATAATAGTCATTTTGTCCTTTAAAGTTGAAAAAAAAACAGTTAGGGGCAAGCTAAAAAGAACTGATAGTTCAGGGACCACATAGAAAATTAAACGATAGTATAAGGGGCAAACGGCTAAAAAATCATTATAGTATCTTGTTGTATATTTGAGATTGGATGATGGATTGGGACATGGTCCGGGTTTGATCGGGACATGATACTAATCTAGGGACGGACCTAGGAGTTCAACTTTAATGGTGCAAAGTGAAAAAAAAGATTATCAAAAGGATAACATAAAATTAGTCTGACAAAATATTACATTAAAGATAGAATTATTCATAAGTCTACAAAGAAAATCTTTTATCAAATATTTGAAAATGTGTTATAATTACATCATTACTATTAGGCTTATTTTTATTTTGGACCCTGAATTATGACGAAAGTTTCAAATTGGACCCCAATACTATCCTAAGCCTCAAATTGCACCTTATACTACCGTTTGTCTCATTTTGCCCCCTCAAATGCGAAATTTAGATTAAAATTCATTTTGGAAGAAGGGTAAATTCGGATTATCACATATATTAAACTATTGGGGCATTTTATACAAAAAAATTAAACTTTTAAATTAAAAATTGACCCCACCCCCTTCATCTTCTTTATCAACCCCCACCCCCCATCCCCACCCCCACCGCTCACCCCCCCCCCCCCACCCAACCCAGCTGTAAACTCCTGCAAATCAAAAGACAGAAGTGGAAGATGAGGCCAACCTTAATTTATAATCATTACAACATCAACCGAACAAAATAAGAAAAAACAAGAAAAACAAAGAAAATGCACTTGATCTGCAACTCACTTATCTCCAATTTGCAGCCAAAATAATGCAAAAACTCTTCCTTTTCTACTCTCTTTTCTATCTTTTCTCCAATTATTACAATGAGTAATCACGAAACAGTATTTAAGCTTATAATTTCATGGGTATAATAGATTTCTTGATTATTAAAATATAAAAACCGATCTTTGATCCAAAAAGATGGTCCAACTCTCTAAATCAAATAATTATGCCATTTCTATAATTGGAAAAACAAAAAAAACTATCCCATTTAGGCACATTACAAAATGCGAGTATAATAAAGCCATCTCGTTTGATGAATTTTGATTAGAGATTCTTTACTTGGATCTAAGTAGATTGCCTTTGTTTGACTAGTAGATGAGTTACCTTGGTATGGTTGGTTGAGGTCCAATTTCTTATCCGGAATATCGTCCATGGTGATGCTGGGTCAGGTGGGGGGGGGGGGTGATGAGGGGTGGGGGTGGGGTTGATGAAGAAGATGAAGGGGTGGGATCAATTTTTAATTTACAAGTTTAGTTTTTTTGTAAAAAATGCCCCAAAAATGTGATAATCCGAACTTACCCTTCTTGCAAAACGAATTTTAATCTAAATTTGGCATTTGAGGGAGCAAAATGAGACAAACGGTAATATAAGGTGCAATTTGAGGCTTAAGATAGTATTAAGGTCCAATATGAAACTTTCGTCATAGTTCAGGGTCCAAAATGAAAATAAGCCTTACTATTACTAATAGCACTAAGTACACATTGTTCGAGATAAGTTACAAGATGGTCATTTAATCATTGATCCCCATATGACTAGACTTGTCACTTTTCACATAACATATAATAGTAAAACACGTTCAACACTTGCAGTTGCTACCGGCAAAAGCAAAGCTAACTTCACGAGCTCATACACTATATTGAAAGTTGAACACTTATTTGTCTTCACTAGTTACAAATTGCTACTTCAAGTTCTTCTTCAAAGTCTTTCGGGTCTCATTCAACCATCTTCATCAACTTATACACATCAAAAGCTGCAAATGATGATCGATGGCTCAAACATTCAACACATTGCAAAAGTTCAGTATTTGCTTCATCAATTCTAGCATTAAGCTCTTGCAGTTACAAATCTATAATATTAGATAAACAATCATTCTTGTAATGATGTAAGTTTTAAACACTTAAGGTTGTCACGTAACTTTATATCCTTGGACGTATGATGCATTCATATCTGGAACATCCAAATTAACTTTAATGCAATTTTCCGCAACCTTTGATAGAAGTGCTTCCCACTCTTCATTCCTCATTTCTTAAAGTCTTTTTTTGGCAACTTTGACTAGAGAAAAGCATTTAAGAGATATTGATCATGCTTTTGTAAAGTTAAATTCAAATCATGTGTGACCCCTAAAACATCTATCAACAAGAGCAACATGAAGATAAAATCAAATGATTCTACATAACCCAAAAAAAGTACTACTTCCCTGAATCTCGCAAATGAGCTATCATTCCATATTTCATGAAGTACCCCAATCAATGGAACATACAAAGTCCTCAACCTATTCATTGTCTTGAAATAACAACCCCAACGAGTTTCACCGGCTTGAGCTATACTTGTCTGTTGATTCTGACCACTACAAATATCTATTTTACCTTCCTTAATCAAGTCCTTATAGTGTTTTGCTTGTTTGCCTCGAAGCAATTCCTATTTTTTGTTAGAGGAGCGAATGTAACTAACAAGGTGATTAACCTTACCAATAAAAGACCAACACCAGATGATTCCTAGCACAAGTAAAGAGGACCAACTGAAGTTGATGAGCGAAACAATGCACATAGAAAGATGATAGATTCTCGTTTTGAGAGCTATCGTACAATCTTAACCCACCCAACCAGCCTTGCATGTTGCTCGGTCATCATAACCTTGCCCTCTAATTCTACACAATCTCAAGCCATGCTCGGACAACAAATTAACAAGTGCCTTTTTAAGTGACATCGCACATCTTTTCCTTGACATGTATGATACCAAGAAAATGTTTCGTAACAACACATTTTAGCTAGTAAGTATCTTTTAAAATGTGGCTTTTCATCTCGAGGGTGTCATGATTCGGAAGACTCTATTTATAAGGGTCCATTCCGTGAATTGTTGGAAACTTTGAGTGAAAGTAACTAAGATATAACTGCTATTTTAAATTCTGCTCTGGGAAATAATTTAATGATTTCTCCTAAGATTCAGAAGTCCCTTGTTGTTGCTTGTGCCTTTGAAGTAACTACACATACTCTTAAAGAGATTGAGAATGATGTTTAGTCTGTGTTGATTGATGAATCCGGTGATTGTGGTGGCAATGAAAAAATGGTTGTCATTATTCGCTATGTCGATAGTACATGTAAGTGATGTGGTCACACGAACTCTATAATCAATATTCTTTTGCTTTTTTGTCTCATCAATGAATATCAAATACTTTGCTTCGGGTTCATAAGATCATAACACTTGTGCATGCAAACCTATGAGAACTACCACAATCACTGCATGAGTTCCAAGCTTAGAAGGGCTATGCCATTCTTTAACAACATTTACAAATGTTTCATCACCATAACTAAATACATTTTTAAACAAATAACAAGGCAAACAATATGTTTTATCTTCATGAATACTATACTCAAGCCAACGAACACTATATTTATCATACCAATCTGGGTTAAATCAACGACGACTCTTACCGATGGTAGTAGAAGGAAACTCATGATTGCGAGGTTGATGTGGCCCCTTTTTAAGATAAGATCTCCTCACATCATCTTGAACATCTGAATGAAATTCAGAAATTGGTTTCCTTAGCCCAGGGTCAGCTTTCAATGTCTCAAAGTCAAAAAATGACACAGTTTTTCTAATTAAAAAATATCGTTACCTACTAAACTAAGTAATACAATCAAATTTGGTTCAATAATATTCCTGCATATCAAACGCAACATAAGATCACAACAACTAACATAGAATCAACAACATCAAACCCAAAATTTACGCTATTATTCAACGTTTAGTCAACATTATTCAACCTTAGTTACTTATTAACCTATTTTCCACCACTAACACCTGATATCGCACGGCTCCATGAAGAAAAATTCTCATACAAATATGATTCTTTTCTTTCAATTTAGGGGTTTCTCAATTTGTTTTTTTATTTTCAATGAATATTTTCAAGAGCAAATGGAATCAAAGATCACTCAAGTTTGCTAAAAGACTCTAGTCGATCATCCTAGTATCACTTTGTATATTTTCGGTCACTCATGTTCAGTATAATGTGTATTTTTGCTTGCTCATATGTTTTTATGCACAAACAGCGAATTGTTGACAATTTAAACTTTTTTCACGTGATTAATTTTATCCATCTGTATTATATTTGTCATTAATCTCAACTAAACCCCATTATCTTCCATTAAACACTTTCCAATCTCGGGAGGAATTTCCCCCATCAACTCTTTCCTGAAAACAACGAGATGCTCAAGAGACTTAAACAACCCATATTCCTTAAGAATACTTTTGGCATATGGCCACAAGAATCACCTATGTTTTACCAAATGTTTCCACTCCATCACCTATGTTTCAAAACTTTTTGGTCAACCACCAATATTTTAAAATGATCCAGTCCATCACCTATTCTGTCGATCTATCGTTAATAATATCATGTGAGGGGCAAGTGATTTGTCAATAAGGTTATTTCAGCCATTTTATTTAATATATTTTGGGTAAAAAATCAAAAAAAAAATACACCTCAGTTTCGAATCTAAAATAGCTGACCAACATGCACTTCAAAAAAAAGTTAACCCGCAAGACCAAGTAAGATTATTTTGAAACATACATGATTGACCTACACATTTCGAAACATATTTAATGTACTATAAACATACATATGTGATTCTTGTTGCCATTTGTCAACGCAAAAACTCAATTAAAACATGTTAGTCCATTATCATAACATTAATCAATAAAAATAAATAAAAAAGAAACTAATCCTAAGTTATATGATCAAAAATAAGTAAAAACTTACCCAATAGCTTATACATCTGAAACTAAAACCTAATGCTAATTGATAAAGAGTAAATCAGATCCGCATATCCCCTTCGGATCCTCCCTTCATTTTCATCTTGGTTGGATTTTTAAGAGCAGGGATGCAAATGGTATGCTTCAATTTCACATTTTGAATTTCAGATTTATGTATTTTATGCGTATTTTCGAATGATCCAATGATTATATATATAGCTAGTAAAATCAGGCATTAATGTGATTTTTTTTGGAAATTCTAACTTAATTTTGAATGATTTATAAGCTAATGAATTCCAACTTCATGATTCTCAGTAGAATTTGCCAGAGGGCGATCAACACCACACTCGTTTTCGGATCGTGAAATCGGGTAAATCCCCTAATTGCCTTCAATTTTTTGTCGATTTCATAATGAATTCAATTAGTTTCAATCAACATTGTTGATAATCGGAGTTTTCGTTTAAGAATTTGCACTGAAATCTTGTTTCTTTAATTGGGCTTGTAAAGATTTTATGTTCCATATAGTTAGTGGTGTAATAGAAGGGAGAAATGTGTTGGATGGATTATATAGTTTATGTTCTCAGAAATGGTCCATACAACTAATGCTAAAGAGTAAAGCTTTCACGATAAGTAAATCAGATCTGCCTTCGCCTTCTATCCCTTTATTTCGTAATTTATATATTTATTTTGTTTCGCATGATTAGTTTTGAATTTGGAACTTTTTAGAAGTCGAATCCGAATGACGATTTCGAGTGAAATGTGGGATACAAATGGACTATCGAATAGTCCTTGAATATATTGTCTAATATTGAATCACAAATAATATACTTTAAATTTGTATGTGAAATTAAATCGAATATCAAAAATCATAATTAAATATCGAGTTTGATATGGAAACTATTTGAATCGACTCCACCACTAGATCAGGGGCTGCTAGGCCTTGGAGTTGGATGTTGGTATTAGAGAAAACTACACTTTTTGTAACTTGATGGTGGCATGCTTGGAATCGTACCACTGATAATTTGTAGTACATTAATATTTCATCTGCCAATGTACTCAAGTTAATTTTTTTCCCAAGGTAGTATGAATCTTATTCACATTTCCAACATTGAATATGTTTCAATTCTTAATTCTCTTTGTGTGAGATTAGGTATTGTCATCTTGTTAATGATGACTTGATGATGGTCGTGTTCTTGAAAAAGTGATTTAATTTTGTTTTTACTCGTTATCTGACTTCATCGAAGTCTTTATTATGCATAGGATAAGTTTGCATACTCAGTCTTCCATGTTCCTGTAATTTGAAAACTTTTGTATCATTTAATGCCTTTCTTTCGTAATCTGGCTCTTCGAGTCTTCATGGGATTTATGTGTATTTGCTCTGTATTATTGTCGTAATTATTGAGATTATATAACTGACTCTTTTTAAGCTTATCAAGAATATGTATGACTCTTATTTTGGTGTGTATTCAACCCTGAAGGAATTAGACCGAGTGATATCATCGTGGCCACATGGTAGCTGTTTCCTCTGATTTCACTGATCTAAGACTTCAATAAACAGCTAAACTATGGAGTATTTAAATCACCGGGGTTCTTTTACTCCCTCAAAGGAGGGATCCTGTACTTCAAAGGCTACCTTGGCATGTATGATAAATTCAGAAATTGGAGCTGTTTTGGCTGTAATGAGGAGAAATGTTCGATGGGGAGCACATTATGGAGTGGATGATGATCAATTAGAACATGCTCTTATATATTCTTTCAAAAAACTAAGAAAAGAGATCTTCACATGGCATCAACAGCGTAACTTGGACCCTGTTGTCTACTTGCAGCCATTTCTGGATGTGATTCAGTCTGATGAAACAAGCGCACCTATCACAGGAGTTGCTTTATCATCTGTTTATAAGATGTTGACCCTAGATGTTATTGATGTGGACTCTTCGAACCTAAGTAATCCATTGCATCTGATAATTGATGCTGTGACAAGCTGCCGATTTGAAGTGACCGATCCTGCCTCTGAGGAAGTAGTACTAATGAAGATTCTTCAAGTTCTCTTAGCATGCATGAAATGTAAGGCCTCTGTTGCCTTAAGTAATCGTCATGTATGCAACATGGTAAATACTTGCTTCCGCATAGTTCATCAAGCAAGTTCAAAAGGCGAACTTTTACAGAGAATAGCTCGCCACACCATGCATGAACTGGTAAGATGTATTTTTTCCCATCTGCCTAACATTGAAGAGTTGCCATGTCCATTGACTCAAAGTCCAGAAGATGCCAAGAAGTATTCCCATGCTGAGTTGAGCAGTAAGACCTCGTCCAATGAAGTTACTATGGAGGTCAATTCCGACAGTAATGTGAATGAAGAAACTACTGAAATTGGAAATGTTAATGATAATGAAGCAGATTCTATGACAGATCCATATGGTATCCCATGCATGGTGGAAATTTTTCACTTTCTTTGTTCTCTTCTGAATGTTATGGAGCATATGGAAGTTGGCCCAAGATCAAATCCTATTGCATATGATGAAGACGTCCCTTTGTTTGCCTTGGGTCTTATCAACTCTGCAATAGAACTGGGTGGGTCCTCCTTCGAAAGACACCCGAAGTTATTATCTATTCTACAAGGGGATCTGTTCCAGAACCTTATGCGATTTGGCCTGTCAATAAGTCCCCTTATCTTGTCAACAGTATGTAGCATTGTTCTCAATCTATATCATAATCTACGTTCAAAGCTCAAATTGCAGATAGAAGCATTCATCTCTGGCGTGTTACTAAGAGTTGCACAAAGCAAGCATGGGGCTTCTTACCAACAGAAGGAAGTTGCATTGGAGGCTCTAGTGGATTTTTGTAGGCAACATACATTTATGACTGAGATGTTTGCCAACTTTGATTGCGACATTTCGCGCAATAACATATTTGAAGATGTTACTAACTCATTGTCGAAAAGTACGTTTCCTGTGAATAGCCCACTGTCTGCAATGAATACAGTTGCTCTAGATGGTTTGATTGCTATGATACAGGGTATGGCTGAAAGAGTAAGCCATGATTCATCAGTTCCTGAGCAGATCTCACTTGATCTTCAGCGGTATAGTCCCTTTTGGACAGATAAATGCTCAGACTATACGGATTCTAGTGAATGGATTCCCTTTGTCCACAAGATGAAACTGATTAAGAGAAAGCTGGCTATTGGTGTTGATCATCTTAACCGAGATCTAAAGAAGGGTCTTGAATATCTTCAAGGAATACGCTTGTTGCCTGAGAAACTTGATCCTCAGAGTGTTGCATGCCTCCTCAGATACACAGCTGGCATAGATAAGACTCTTATAGGAGACTATCTAGGAAGTCATGACGAGTTTTCTATCGAAGTGCTTCATGAGTTTGCCCAGACATTTGACTTCAGTAATATGAATTTGGACACTGCTCTGCGCATTTTCCTGGAAACTTTTAGATTGCCTGGAGAGTCGCAGAAAATTCAACGGGTGCTTGAGGCATTTGCCGAGAGATATTATGAGCAGTCACCAAATATCTTGGCTAACAAGGATGCTGCACTACTTTTGTCATATTCTCTTATTATGCTTAACACCGATCAACATAATTCACAGGTGAAAAAGAAAATGACCCTAGAAGATTTCATACGTAACAATCGAAGGATAAATGGAGGAAATGATCTTCCACGAGATCTCCTTACCGAGCTTTTCCACTCCATTTGTGAAAATGAGATCCGCATGACCCCAGATAAAGGTGTTGTTGTTCAAGTTATAACTCCGGGTCACTGGATTGGTCTAGTTCACAGATCAAAGCAAGTCACCCCCTTCATTTCTTCTGGTTATGTATCATATCTTGATTATGATATGTTTACTATCTTATCTGGTCCCACAATTGCTGCTATCTCTGTGGTTTTTGATCATGTAGAACAGGAGAACGTTTTGCAAACATGTATAGATGGGTTCTTAGCCATTGCCAAAGTTTCAGCATCTTATAATTTTGATGATGTATTAGATGATTTGGTTGTGTCTCTTTGTAAATTTACAACTCTCTTGAGTCCAACTTACCTTGAGGAATTTGTTCTCGCTTTTGGTGATGATGCTAAAGCTAAAATGGCGACTGAAGCTGTTTTCACCATAGCAAATCGGTATGGAGATCATATACGGTCTGGATGGAAGAACATCCTTGATTGCATTCTAAGTATGCATAAGCTAGGTCTTCTTCCCGCTCGTCTTGCCACAGATGCTGCCAGTGACTTGGATTCATCTCCTGATCAAGACCTTGGTAAATCTGCTTCAAGTTCTTCAGCGGCAACTCATGTTCTTTCAGCTAATCTCTCTCGCAAGTCTTCTGGGTTAATGGGAAGGTTTAGCCAATTGTTATACTTTGACAGAGAAGAACCAGCACCTGAACCAACCGAGGAAGATGTTGCTGCTCGACAGAGAGCTCTCCAGGCCATACGAAATTGTCACATTGACAGTATATTTGCAGATAGCAAATTTCTGCAGGCTGACTCTTTATTGCAGCTTGTCAGATCTCTTGTTGCGGCTGCTGATCGTTCACGGAAAGGAATGAACTCTTTTGAAGATGAAGAGTCTGCCGTTTTTTGTTTGGAGCTACTGATTGTATTTGCGCTGAATAACAGGGACAGGATCATGCTTCTATGGCAGTGTGTGTATGAGCACATAGCCAATGTTGTACAATCAACAATAATGCCTTGTGCTCTGGTAGAAAAGGCTATTTTTGGCCTCATTCGGATTTGCCAGCGGCTACTCCCTTACAAAGAAAATCTGACCGATGAGCTTCTCAAGTCTTTACAACTAGTGTTGAAACTTGATGCTCGGGTAGCTGATGCATATTGTGAGCAGATTACTCAAGAAGTTATGAACCTTGTGAAGTCAAATGCCATGCAGATAAGATCTCATACGGGATGGCGTACTATCATATCTCTTCTTTCGATCACAGCTCGTCACCCTGAAGCATCTGAGGCTGGATTTGAGACTTTATCATTTGTCATGTCTGATGGGCTCCACTTACTGCCAGCAAACTACGTGTTCTGCATTAATGCAGCAAGGCAATTTGCTGAATCTAGAGTTGGGAATGTTGATCGGTCAGTGAAATCCTTGGACCTGATGGCTGGTTCACTTGTCTGTTTGAATAGATGGTTTCTTAAAACCAAGGAAGCGGAGGGTCAGGAAGCCGCTGATAAGATGTCTCAGGATATATGGGAGATGTGGCTCCGACTTGTACAGGGACTACGGAAAGTATGTTTGGACCAAAGAGAGGAGGTTAGGAACCATGCAATTTTAATGTTACAACGTTCCTTGACAGGGGTGGAAATCCATATCCCAAACGACATTTGGTTGCAATGTTTTGACATGGTAATCTTTACGTTGCTTGATGATGTACTGGAAATGTCTGAGCAGAACACTCCCAAGAAGAATCGAAATATTGAAGGAACGTTTGTCTTATCCTTGAAATTGTTGTCAAAAGCATTCTTACAAGCACTTCAGGATCTATGTCAATTGCCATCATTCTGTAAGTTGTGGTTAAAGGCTCTGAGCTACATGGATAGCTGTATGAAACTAACATTCAGAGGGAAACGATGTGAAAAAATTCACGAGTTAGTTCCCGAGCTCCTTAAGAATATTCTGTTGGTCATGAAGACTAATGGTATACTTGTTCCTAACGATGCCATTAGAGAGGACAGTTTATGGCAACAAACTTGGTTGCATGTAAAGAAAATATCACCCTCTCTGCAAGAAGAAGTTTTCCCTAGTGGTGAACTGGATTTACAGAAAAATGACAGTCAAGAAGGTTCTGATCTCCTTCCAGATGAAAGTGCATTGGCTACGCCTAACGAAACCATAGCCTGAAAATACTTTCAACCTTTCCCTTCCTTCAGCACCCCCCTTGCGGCTAAGGTAATTGGTCAAAATATGTGGAATTTTTTACTTTTTGAGTAATTATTAGTGCTTTCTTACTTATTGGTTGTGTTATACATCTCAGAAGGTTGATGAGATCGAGCAGACATTACTAGTTTCCGAGCTGCAACAAAGAGTCTTCTCGCGGTTGGTGGCTCGCTGCAAGCTGATCGCTTCAGGTGGCGGTTGTCCTTTTAGTTTCTTTCAGTGAATGCATAGGAACTCAACTCTGAAGTCCCATTTTTTTAAGGCAGTTTGTGCCATATTGGTTGTTTTCTCATATTTGTAGGTGTTGTATTGGTATTTTTAGTTATACTACAGAGTGAGTTTTGTTCAAAAGAACTATAGTTGGATAAACAAAGAATTTTGTTTTTACTAATTGATGGTCTTGCTTTGAAGTCAGGATGTGTACAATCCGTCCCTTTCTTATCCCGTTGGGGAGGGTGCCTATATATTAGAGGTATTGGATCATGTTATCGTTTTTGTTTGTTTGAAGTGTGAAGATAATATATACTTGAAGACCATCATCAGATTCAGTTTTAATTGATATGGAGCTAGTAAAAAGAGAATCCAAAGCTCTTTGAAGTTTGAACTATCAATTACTCAAGAAATCGACAATATATCTAAGTGTATTTATATAAAAGATGGATGCATGGCCCCGATGCATGCTGTCAGACGACAGTACCATGGGCGGTAAGTGGTGTACATTATCTTTCCATGTCATCACTCATTGTTGTTACTCATACTAATTTTTCTTCTTCTCTTGTTTCAAGTTGCCTCTCGACTCTCAATTCTTCCATTGACAGACTATCCGAGAGTGTCGCCTTTTCCCTAGTTCCAAACGCTGACAGACTCTGAAACTCATTTGAGACCCCTCGCTCCAGGGTATTATATATGTTTTGATTTTCAATTTATCTACGTGCTATTTACTTTGATTACTTATCTACATCTGTTATACTCCCTCCATCCCAAAAAGCTTGCACTTTGACCCAAAAAAAGAGTATTAAAAGATGATTTTTTTTAGAGTATCTTGCTATTGACCATGGTAAGTTAAAGACTTGCAAAGATTGTTTATATTAGGTAACAGGGAGTATAAAACTAATAATATTTTGTTGTCATGGTTTGATTGATTAATTAGATTCTAGGGATCTTTACTTGTGAATTTATGAGTATGAAATTGGGCAGTTCTACCTCCCAAGTTTACGTGTTATCAGTTATCACTCTTGCTTTGCTGCTCTCCCTCAGCGATGGTCTACTCAAGAGTTGAGGGATTTCACTCGTAAGTTCCCTCTCTTCACACTCTGTTCAGTTTTTATCTCACTTCAAAGTCACAATGGGATCCAAAACCAGACATCAGAAAAAATTGGTGTACTGAGGGACAGAACCAGAATGGAAATATAAGGGGGCCAAAATTAGAAAAGTTATATTAAGGGACGCAAAATTGGAAAAAAAGAAAAAAAAAGATTAAAATGTCCAATAGCAGAAAGTGAAAAAAAAAGGATAACCAATCGACATCATACAAGTAAGGAAATCCTACTCTATCGGGGAGGGGAATCTACACTACAACGAGGCAGAGGCAAAAAAAAGAATGTCTTGACCAAGTTTCAAATGCTGTCCAACAAAGTTGCCTTCTGTGCTGCAAACTTTCTTTGCCCATACTTGCTGGACTGAACTTTGAGGTGAGACGTTAGAAAAAATTAATTCCTTCCATTATGCTTAATTTTTCATCGATATTAATTGGTTTATGCTTATTTGAATTCACTGGCACTACTCACCTCTTTTTGTTTTTAGCTATGCTTATTAGTCATTAATATCAATTACTCACTGGTTGATTAGATTATGCATGTGTTGGGTAGATTATTGATGCAATTTGTTGTAAATACATAGAGTGTGAGATTAGATTGTTAATTTTTGTCTAGATAAATACTTCCTTATATTCTGTATCTACTTAGTGCAGACTTAAGTGGATAAATTGACAGGCCTTCCTTATATTCTGTATCTACGAATAAAACATAAATGAAACAAAATTATTTATTAAACTTTCCATGTTGGGGTTTATTTTACCTTTTTCTTTTTCCTACATAATATAACTATTTACCTTTTTTGGCCTTATTTTATCATCAATCTTTGTACAACTTTATTTGGTCTAAACAAGATTGATGTACAGTTCCATTTTTTTTAAAAGATGGTGATAACTCAAGAATGATGCAATCGATTTGGTACTGGATAAATCTAATGATGTCAAGTTTTAATTCTGTTGTAAGTTGAATGCGTGTAAGACTGTAAATTTAGAGAGTTTATATTGATAATCTGTTCACTTTTTACATTGATATAATTTTGCGGGGGTATACTCGTATTTGGTAATAATTTTCTTGTAGCAAACATTCAGATAGTTTATTCATATCTGCCATGTACGAGAGATTTGTATTCGATGCTGTTACATCATTTACATTGATACTCTGTTCATTTCTATACAATTTTTGGGGGATATACTCATATTTGGTAATAATTTGTTTGTAACAAACATTCAGATAGTTAATTCTTATCTGTCAAGTACAAGAGATTTTGTATTTGATGCTGTTACATCATTTACAGGCACTAAATTCTCAATCTAGAGTTCTACTCATTCAGCAACTGGATCCATCATCCGTTGCATAAAGGTTTGTAGACAATTCAACAAATCTTGATTTGATCTGGTGTGCTTCTGTACTGAATAGAGCAGCTACATCTCAGCTCATCATTGGTATGCCCGTTGTTGGGGATACTGCTATAAATAACATTTCTTTGACCACGCTTACTAACTTTAATGGCCCTGAACTCATAGGGAACTCAAACAAATGCATATTATTGAAGAATTCGTTTGACTCTGCCTCATAGGTTCACAATCTTTTGGTAATCTACATTTAATTGAATCGGAAGTCAATACATGGTTGTGATTTCTTTGAGCTCTTATAAGTGGCTGCCGACCAAAGAGCTTCTCCGAAATATTATTTTTGTTATATGATCCAGAAATTTTTTTGGATGATAACGCTGAATTATTTTAGCGGTGTTCTGAATATGACGATCTGAAGCATGTAGTAGTATCTTAAACTGTTACTTGTTCCATTGTCGACCTTTACGATCATATGAGATAGTTCTGCTACAATAGACGATGCAGTATCTTTCTGATCTATATTTTATAGCAAATACATTGCGAACGTAAGTTGAGGTCGAATTAACTGGAACCTTTTTGTATGAGGATGAGACCAACCAATATTTACTCCTGAACCCTTAGTGAAGCTTGAGGGTTTCTTAGATGATGGTCGAAAAAAGAGAATTTCCATAGAGGTTTTCCAGTATAAAAGATCTACTTATTTGTGTTTATCTATTTATATACTTGTATAAAAAGGTGTAACAGGCAATCTTGATAAAAATAGACATTAATTGAATGTTTAATATATCGTCTCGATTTACGTCTTCTCTTGCAATATTACCATGTGTCAAATTTTATTCTATAAGTTGAATCGTCAAAATTTAATCAAGTGTGAGGATTATGAACAATCAACTAGTATGTTGTGTTGCCTAGTCTTGTTATTGGAATGGATCTCAGAAGTACCATGTCTCACCCGATAAAATTTTCGGTTGGGCTGGGACTGGACCGTATAGCGGATCGGTTAAAAAATTAGAGCCGTAACCATTCGGGAGGAGAACCGGGTGGGTGTCTGGTTCACCCCATTTGAAATATAGTAGATAAACAGTACTCGAAAGTATCCAAAATTGGAGTTTTTTCTTGCAACCTAACTAATAGTAACATTATACTACGTAGTAATAGGGTGTGCATATTTCCAAAGACTCCTTCCACGACATTAATTTACCAAACGTATGAAATATGCGTTATAGAATTTTGAAAAAACAGTAACGTAAACAACAATAACATGCATAGTGAAAACACCAATAATGTGTAGGTAATATCATGACTAAATGCCGGGAATCACTATATGATCACAATCCAAAACAGGGGAAATGTTGAAGAATGCCACCTCCTCTTTATTTATTTTTTAATTCCCCTTGCTTTTTATTTTTTATTTATTTTGATAAATTTGAGTATCCCTCCCTCCTCTTAAAGTGACTAATTTGTCCCTAATGAATCCTTCCACTTTTCTTTGATTTTCGTTATTCTTATTTGAGTCCTCCTATTTGATCATTTGATTTTACTTCACACTACAAGTCAAGGGCCTTCGCATCTTGTTTCTTGAACATGATTGTTGAATACTTAAATATTCGAAGATTCAAAGGCTTAAATGTTGATGAATTCAAATGCAGGTTGAAAGTTGATGAAGTGTTCTACGATTTGTCGAGTTTTTATCTTCTTCTGTTTTTTATGTAGTCTTGCAAATGCAATCTCTCCTTCTCAAATGAATGAGAATGCCTCTATCTATAGACAAACATATCCATGGGCTTGAGCTTTGACTTGGACTTGCGCCTTTAATAATTATTCTTTAATTTAATTAAAGAATAAGTATTGGATTCGATCGATAAATTATGTCTTTATATTCACACTTATCGATCTCATTAATTATTTCCATGTATCTATTCCGAGTAAAATAATTATCTAGTATGTTCCCATTTTTCATATGTTGGACCATAATTGGACGATCCAAGTTTCCGTGCGGCAATTTATAATTTGGTAATAAACGCCGCATATAATCATTTAACTAGACCTATGATTTAATTAACTAAATTTCAAGTTATTATTTATGATTAACTCGAAACTTAATAAACTAATTTAACTTGTATATTTATAGAATAAGATTTCCATTACCGACAGTAGTAGTTTAAAATTTCCATTACTTAATTAACTAATTTAACTTGTATATTTATAAAATAAAATTCTAAGGTGGAGATACGGTGGGATGGTGGTAAAGAAGAACAAAGGGAGAATTGGAGAGGTAGTGAAATTCAAGAAATGGGGGAAGATCCGTTAAGGGTAAATTAGTCACTTTGAAGGGAGGCATATTCAAATACAAAAAGAATAAGGGGCTGAAAGTTAAAAGAAATAAAGTGAAGGGGGTATTCTTCAAAATTTCCCCCAAAAATTCATGTTATGGACATTGACTTAATCGACGACATCATGATACATATCATGTGATGATGTGAACTTTCCAGAGACAAGCTTTTATCAATTTCCATTTTCCTCAATCTCTTTATTTTTCGATTCGATTCAATCTAAATTCACAAAAAAAGTTCTCATAATTGTTAATTATTAAACCGTTTTTAATTTGCATAGTTATTTGGTAAATAATTTTTCTTGATCTTGTTTTTTTGCACAAAAGTTGGTTTGTTTAAATTGATTTAGGGTTTAATTGGAGAGAGGAGGCAAGATGAGCGAGGCTTTTGAGCAATACGAAAGACAATATTGCGAATTGTCTGCAAATTTGTCAAAAAAGTGCACTTCTGTTAATTTGCTTGATGGAGGTGATTAACTGATTATTGATCACAAATCCTAGATTAATGTTTATTTATATTTGGATTTTTTTTTTTAATTTATTCTAATTTTAGTGATATATTTTATAGTTGGTTTGATGATTAAGGTTGCGTATAATCCGACCTGCTTTTGTCCTCTTTAAACAGGAAACTGTTTTGGGGCATTGAGGCATATTGTCGTTGATAGTGTGAATCTATGATTTATGATGTGTCCTTATGTTTTATATATATATAGTTTGGATCGAGTTGATCGAATTCTATTGACTCAATTTTTGGAGGCATTGGGACAATTTGTTGATTCTACTGACTCGATTTTCATGCCCTTGAATATCGAAAAAAGTGTGAAGTTTGTTATCCTTGTTCTATTGTTCAGGCTGTAATATGAGTTAATTGTGGTGGTTCCATATATCTGTTACGGGGGGTGGGGTGGGGGGGGGGGGGGGGGGTTGTTGGTTGTAATTGTCAATGACTGTCTGTTCATGTCCTTGAGTATTGTCACATTTATTCGTTGGGTTTGCAGTTTGAAGTTTAGTTGGCTGGAAACAGGCCGGTCTTGTGAAAATCGAATGAAAAAATAGAGATCTTTCATATTGTAGGTGTTCCATTGGACTCAGTTATTGTCTTTAAATGATAGTTGCTCAATATCTTATCTTTTTGCTTAAATACAACCATTTAAACTTTAGATGCTTATTATTCTTTCAATTGCAGAGCTAAAAAAGCAGAAGCTTTCCGAAATTAAAGTTGGAATAGATGAAGCTGAATCGATGGTACTTACAAAGTTAAACTTTTTCAAGTTTTCGTGTAGACAGTTGTTGTTTCGGTCTTGTATTTCAAGATTCTGGTTTCTTTCAGATAAGAAAAATGGACCTTGAAGCACGGAGCTTGCAGCCGAATATTAAGGCAGTGCTTCTTGCCAAGCTTAGAGAATACAAATCTGATTTGAACAACCTGAAAAGTGAAGTGAAACAAATTTTATCAAAGAATTTGAATGCATCTGCTCGTGATGAGTTGTTGGAGTCAGGAATGGCTGATACATTGACGGTATTGACCAATTTACAGACATTTATTGTAGTTGTTAATAACTTCACATAGCAATTACTCTTAGAGCTTTCTTTGTCTATCAAATTTCCAGCGTAGATGCTCTATCAATCAAAACTTTAATTTGCTTCATTTGAAATAAAACTTCTACTATGAGTGGCCGCTTCATCAGTGCTGCTGGGTGTAAATTGCAACCACCTTTATAGAGTGACATGCAATTTACATTTTTCGAAACAGCTGAAATATAAATACAAACTATGCTATCGTCTTTGGTTTGTTTTAAATAGTAATTATAGAATAAACTTTAATTTGCTTCATTACATATTGTCGCCAGGTATCGGCTGATCAAAGAACAAGACTGATGGCATCAACAGAACGGTTGAACAAATCCAGTGACAGGATTAGAGAAGGTAGAAGGACGATGCTAGAAACAGAAGAGCTTGGAGTTTCACTTCTTCAAGATTTGCATCAACAACGGCAGTCTCTCTTACGAGCAGATCACACGGTATTATGTTGATATCTATCTTTTCCCGCTCTGTCATAGTATATTTATAAACGTTTGTGCTCCGTATGGCTGAAGCTAACATAATATAAGGTTCAGTCAATCATTTATATTTTGTTCAATCTGGGGCATATCTAATAAATTTCTTCTTCAATGCAGCTGCATGGAGTGGATGACAATTTGGGTAGGGCCAAGAAAATTATGACTACCATGTCGAGGAGGATGAACAGAAACAAGTGTGTCGTTGGTTCCATAATTACCGTTCTAATTATTGCTATTTCGTTAATCTTGTACTTCAAACTTTCCAAGTAAGGGAGTCGTTCTTCATGTGAGGTTAACACCCCGAATGAAGCAAAAATATGTTGTGTGTTCTTGCTGTGTTTGTTGTCGGTTATGAACTTTGTGGTTTGAAGTTTGAGCGTGCAAGGTTGCATTCTTTTTCGCCAATTTTGTGTTTGTCGATTTTCGTGTTCCTTACCTCATTGATGTTATGGGTATGAGCAATTGATAACTATGTGAAGTGTGAAGATGGATTGTTTCCAATTTATTATGAGTACCAGATGTACATAAGATAATAATGAGTTAGAACTTTTTTTAGTTCAGTTTGATGATTATTCTAGTCGAGCCTAAGAACTTTTTTTAGTTCAGTTTGATGATTATTCTAGTCGAGCCTAAGATTCATTTCTTTTTGTTCTAGCCTCATCAAAATTCCAAATTATGTATTGACGAATATATAAATAAATTTAATTTATTATGTAAAATATTAATAAAATTAATCACTACTTCATAAAGTTTCATAACAAATTATTGGAAATAATCTTCTATCAATCAATTTGTTATCTACCCCATTTCTAAATGATATATGTTTGTTTTGAGGAGGATTAAGGGGAGTAATGGGGAACTTATGTGTCTGCCAACTTAATACTAACTGGAATGAATTGAAGGATATATATTCAAAGGAATCCTGCTTGTCAGAAGAGTTTGTAGGTTACGAACATCTATAATAGCTGAACCTAATAAGATAGCAATTACAATCCAAAAAGAAATAAGTACTTGACCGCTTTTCTCATAGAAAAATTACCACATCTGCCTCCATTATTTCTCCTCCTACAAATTCTTCTTACCCATATATTAAGAAAAATAACATATTTTGAAAAAAATGTGCGTGTGCTTTCAGTTGCTTTTTGTATTCATTCATGTAACTATTGTATCGAACAAAGGACAAATGGGGATGTAGCTCAAATGGTAGAGCGCTCGCTTTGCATGCGAGAGGCACGGGGTTCGATCCCCCGCATCTCCAAGTTTACATAATATTGGATAACTTTTTTCTGATGTAATTATCACCCTAAATCAATTACTATTTCTATTTCGGCTACTTACCATATTGTTTCTTGTTTTAACTTCGAAGTGTGGTTTTTTTTTTTTTTTTTTGTAAATTAGCGATGATGTGAGTTTCAAATCCAAGACTTTCTGGTCACTAGCAAGAGCCTTTTTCTACTAGGCTATTCGATTACCATGATCGAGTAATGAAATTAAATATTTTGGTTGACTATCAAGTGGTTTGGTATGATATATTTATGTTTAGGTTTAGTCAAGTACCAAGTGGGTAAATTAGCGATGATGTGAGTTTCGAATTCAGGACTTTCTGGTCACTAGCAAGAGCCTTTTTCTACTAGGCTATTCGATTACCATGATCGAGTAATCAAATTAAATCTTTTGGTTGACTATCAAGTGGTTTGGTATGATATATTTATGTTTAGGTTTAGTCAAGTACCAAGTGGGTAACATGTTAATTGTTTACACTTCAATATGTATTTTCTTTTCTTTTTTGTAAATTAGCGATGAGTGTGAGATTCGAACCCAGGATTTTTGGTTACCAACGAGAGACTTTTACACTTCAATATGTATTAAATGCTACAATTTATATATATAATTTAAATGGTTATGAGCAAATAAATTTTCTTGAATCATCATCGACTAAACATAACTTTTTTTTTTTTACTAGAAAAACAACTAAAATGTTGAAGGAAGTATTATTTATATAGAAAGCTCCACTTTCAATTTTTACAGTAAACCCCAAAATTTTATGGACCGAAAATGTGAATTAACATTTTAAATAACGCGACCCTCGTCCCTCACAATATTAGTCTCTCTTTAGAGTGCAAGGAAATAAAGTACTTTGCCCTTGAACCATGTTTGATACTTGGAGTATTCAAAATTGCAAACTTGATGTTGCAAGAACAAATTAGATGAAGTGATGTTTAAGGGTGTCCAAAAAAGTTGAGAAGTCTTGACAACCAGGTGTTTCATTATATCATTTCAATCCACAAGTTCAATTCGTGCATTACACGTCTGTAATCTTTTATACTCCCATCTTTCTTTTTGTTAGAGCACTTATACCAGATTACTCATAATTTTTTCCTAAAACTAATTCTTTATATCCCTTATCAAATTTAGTAACTACTTTCAATTTTTTCATAAAATCAGATTCCTTATTTACACTCCTCAAATCAACTATTTTTATATTTTTAGCTCAAAGTTTAAGATAAACTCAAATTATTTAAATGTTGAAGGCAAACTCAAATTACTTTAATATAAAGATGAGAATTATAAATTTGAAATAAATTAGTAATTACTTTTTTTGACAAAAGAAAATAAAAATAATAAAATTTAAAATAAATTTATGTTTGTTAAGTTCAAATAAATTTTTTAGCTTCAATATGAAATAAATTAATAATTAGTATAATTTTATTTGAAAAATAAAGAAGATGAAAATAAAAAAATTTGAACGAAATGGCAAAAATGGATGTAATAGAGGAGAATAGGGAACTTGTAGGGAGTCCCAATCTTTAGGATTTATTACAAGGTTCCCTAAAGTTTTGATGTGGGCCAGCTTAGGATATAGATTCTGAAAAAACTTTATTTTGTTAACTCCCACCCTATTTTAGAGATAAAGTGTTGTATAGGGTATATACTACAAATGCTCTTAGGAACTATTTCATTTGGCACAAAAAATTTAGAAAAAAAAAATCAAATTCAATTCACAATTTATATTTTACCTCCACTTTTTTGAATTAAATAGGGGAACCAATTAAGAGATTTTTATTTTGCGAAAGTATCCCTATCAATTAGAGCATTCACACCAAATTTCTCATAATATTTCTTTAAAATCAACTTCTCATACCACTTTAATAAATTTAAGATTTACTTTTAACATTTTATACAAAATCAAATTTTTATTTATACTCCTCAAATCAATTGTTTTTTTCTGATATTTGTGTCGTTTCACTGTTTTTGCAAATTTTCTATTCTATATATAGAATAAGGAGTGATTTGAAGCATCTGTTGCGAATGATCTTAGAATGAAGGAGTGCCTCTTAAAATTTAGAACACTTGAAACATGAATTTCCGTCTGTAACTTCTGATTATTCTCTTCCAGTATTATATATGAATAAATATAATATCTTGCATTACGTGACAAATAACACCCGATTAAGGTGTTATTGAATATTTTTAATATAATATTTTGTAATATTTTTTAACATGAATAAAATATTATAACTAAATTTTAACACGAAAATTGAAATCTTTTAACTAAAAAGAATAGAAGAGAGTATAACCATCATTTTTATTTCATCAAATATGAACCACTCATGACTTGAGCGATAAAATTAATGAAGCACATCCATTTCCCGCCTCCCCACCTCTATATATAAACACTCCCTCTCCTCTTACATTTATTCAACACCCAAAAAACATCATCAAACTAATCAATCATTCGACGATGTCGTATTACCCAAAAGGCCGACACGCAGGCGACTGCGATGATCCTTCGGAGTTCGACGAGTACGATGCTACCCCATACGGAGGCGGCTACGACATTACTGTCACGTACGGACATGCCCTCCCCCCCTCCGAGGATACCTGCTACCCTACTTCTTCCGACAGCGGCAACTGCGACTACTCTCGTCCTGAATTCTCCTCCTCTGCTGAACCCTCTGCTTACGGGAGTGAAGCGCTTGAGAATGAGTATAAGAGCTATTCGAGACCGAAACACCGCCCTGGCTCCGGACAATCTAGACCCGCGCATGGAGGTGGCGGTGGTGGTGGTTATGGAGGTGGAGTAGGTGGTGGTGGTGGCCATGAAGGTGGTGGTGGTGGTGGTTATGGAGGTGTAGGTGGTGGTGGTAGAGTTGGTGGGGGTGGTGGTTATGGAAATGAAAGTGGTGGTGGGGGTGGTGGTTATGGAAATGAAGGTGGTGGTGGTAGAGTTGGTGGGGGTGGTGGTTATGGAAATGAAAGTGGTGGTGGTAGAGTAGGTGGGGGTGGTGGTTATGGAAATGATTCTGGGGAATCTAGGTATGGGGGAGGAGGAGGAGGAGGAGGAGGGGGGGAGTATAGATCAGAGCACCAATCATCTGGGTATGGGAGAAAGAATGATAATGATGATGAGGATAAATCAAATTTCGGATCAGGGTATGGGAGGAAAAATGATGATGATGAGGATAAATCAGGTGTTGGATCCGGGTATGGAAGAAAATCTGGGTCGGAACATGGGTCTGGGTATGGGAGGAATAGTGAGTATGGAGATGATAATTCTAGGAGGAATGATGAGTCTGAAGGGTATGGGAGGAAGAAGAGTGGGTATGGGGATGATTCCGGGGGCGGTTATGGAGGAGGGAGGAGTGGTAATGGGGATGATTCCGGGGGTGGATATGGAGGAGGGAGGAGTGGGAATAGGAGTCCTAAGTATGGGAGGTCAGGGGATGATGATGATGATAATCGTAACACGTCTAGCTATGAGAGGCGTCGCAATGATGATGATGATGACAATAATCAGAGGGAGCGCCATGGTCGCAAGACATATGTATGCATTTCGCCACCTTTTTATTGTTCTATTTGTTTATTGGTGTTGCGTTTTTTCTTGATATAGTTTATCAATGTTGTAGTTTGAGTTATTGCATTTCCTGTTTATTTATTAGTTAATGTTTGCATTGAAGTATTGCTCAATTTTCACCTTCGAGTAGAGTCTGTGAATCATGTATCAATATAGTTTAGAATCATTTGACATTATATGTTTATCGCCATGTTTTCTACCCCCACTCTCGTCTTTTCCATTTATATTTGATAGCATTTTCGATCAGGGAGTCGATGTTTGATTCATACTCGTTCACACTGGACATCTCTTTCATTAGCTCCTTGATCGAGTCAGGCCGTAGGGCTTACTCCGTAGCTTATGTTATGATGGACTAGAGTTGTGGACTAAGGCCAGATGTTGTTTAGCTTGATCTAGTGTCACAAGAGGAATGATAGTGTACAATGTCTCTGAATAAGACCATTATGTTCTGTTATATTCGTGTGGGCGTTATTAGTCGATGGATTGTTAGAGTGGCTTGGTGAAGTTGTGTTATTTCTTTCTTAAGCTTATTCGATTTGTGGCACAGTTTGATATATGTGAAGCATGTTCAGTATATAGTTTCAGCTTTCTCAATATGAGGTCTGATTACATTTTCTGTTACAGGGAGGGGGCGACAATGATGACGATGATGAAAACAGGCAACGATACAATCGGCGCAACCAATATGATGATTAAGCGGAACGCATATTGTGTTCTGGAAGCAGTTTCATGCAATGTTATGATCTCTTCTAAAATTTAGACATGAGTTAATTGGTTAATTTTGAGTGTTTACAGTGTATTTTTTGCTTTATATTTTGTGTGTGTGTTTAACAATTTCATGCCATGTTATGATCTACTAAAATAAAGGCATGAGTACATAGGTTTGTTTGGAGAGTTATAGTGTGTTGTGGCTATGGTTGTTTAGTTATATTTTGTTCTAGACCTCTAGTAACATTTTCATGCCATGTTATGAACATATGATATGTCAATACATAAAAGGCATAATTTTAGTGGTTTTTGCATTTTATATTACGGTTTTTTTACAATGCGTTGTAAGGACACAGATTAAGAATTAAATATGAAAATAAAATATAACATATGTAAACGAGTTAGCATAAAAGTATAACTCGTGTTGATAAGTGTTTTCAATAGTTGAAAGCCACAATGGACTGTTGAAGTGCATGTTGAAACCTTTCATCAGTTGATGGTTGTAGAACGATCATGTACAATGGTTTCAAAATTTCTTTTTTTTCTTCTTCAAATTTTAACAGTCGGCATCATATTCTCTTCCTTCTATTTATTTAACATTCATTTAATTTTTTACACTTTACAATACTATTGTTTAATAATATTCAACATCCTTCCAACTCATTATCCTATATTATTTTAGTTATATTCTTTACTTTTAATGATTACATAAATAATAAATTTTTATTATTGTTATTTATATTTTTTTTACACGTATATTTTTTCATATTTTTTAAAAATAAAATTTATTTGGATTATTCTTTATTATTTGTTAATCTCATATTCTTAATTAATTTTTTATAATTACAATTAAATAAATATGAGAAACGACGATAATGATGATAAAATAAAGAAAAGTTACAATAACCCGTGGCACAAGTAATGAAAGATAAATAAGCACACAACACAATAAACTTGATTGGCAATACAATAAAAGATTTATATTGTCTAAGCAGTCTATCTGTGAACCATTGTCGTAAGGCCTCCAATCAATAAGAAGTACTTCGCTGAGCTTACGCAAGGAAGACAAGAGATTCCCGTGGAGTGCTTGCCCTATTAGGTCACACATTTAGAGTTAAAAATTACCTTTAAACGAGAAATCTTCCGAACTTTGCCATATGTGCTTGACTAGATCCGTTTGCAATACGTGATGAACATTTGGATCACACAATTCTTATCTAGCAGGCACATGATTTGCAAATGAAGTATCTCAGTCAAGAATGGTTGCGGTTACTAGACCCACATCCTTCGGATTGATCAAAGTCGGTCCAATTATGAGAATACAGATCTCGATCAGCCCCAATAATCGTATTTCCTTCGTTCTTATATATTTGTCTTTCTAGCTATTTGCACGTAAATTAAGAAAAAAAAATATAGTAGTAAAAAATTTCAATGAAAATATAGAATGTCAATCAATTGAAACTATATAACTGGTTTGTTGCTAACTATATAACTGGTTTGTTGCTAACTTAACAATAAAACTATATAACTTGGCAAGTACCTTGGAGTAAATTTAGATATCAACACTGAACGAGAAAAAATCTTTAAAGATATTATTGATAAAATTAAGTCAAAAATTTTTAATTGGAAGACAAATTTTTTAAATTTTGCTGGAAAAACCACTTTAATTCATAGCACTCTACAATCAATTCTTCTCTATCCCATGAGAATCTATAAGTTCCCTCTTAAAACTATCAAAACTATCGACAATCTACTTGCAAACTTCCTCTGGGGAGGAAAACACAATAAAAATATCTATTGGATTAACTGGGAATTTCTTTGCAAAGACAAACGAG
Source organism: Echium plantagineum (assembly GCA_003412495.2). NCBI lineage: Eukaryota > Viridiplantae > Streptophyta > Magnoliopsida > Boraginales > Boraginaceae > Echium > Echium plantagineum. The sequence continues at coordinate 26,194,388 of CM016561.1, read as the reverse complement.
ATGGAGGTCTCAACTTTAAACATCTCCATCTCTTTAACATTGCTCTCCTCGCTAGAAATAGTTGGAGACTTATTCATAAGCCTAACATTCCTCTTAGTCAGACTCTAAAATCTAAATATTTTCCTAATACAAATGCTCTAAAAGCAACTAAAAAACATAATTCTTCAACAACTTGAAAAGGATTATTTCTGGGAATTAAAAGTATTGAAGATAGTATGATCTACACTATTGGTAATGGACTTCAGGTAGACATTTGGAAAGACCACAGGATTCCTGATATCTATCCTCAAACCCTTGCCAATTTTCTTAACATAAATCTCATTCCTGACATTTTTCCTAAATATGTTTTTGAATTAATCAATGATAACAGTTGGAACTTCACTCGTATTAAACATTTCTTCCCCCAAATAATCTGGAATAAAATTTTATCCATACCTATTCAAAAAGGCGAAAATTCTCAAAATCTCCCTAACAACAAATTTAGCACTAAAAATCTATACCAAGATCTCAAAAACAAATATAAATATATAACTAATAATCCCAAAAACTGTAATAAAATAAGCCACTCAACCTGGACCAATCTCTGGAAGATAAAAATTTCACAAAAAATAAAATTTTTTCTTTGGCGTATTCTTCTCAATAGACTTTCCACCATGGTCCTTATCTCTAAAAGAACAAACAAAAACATTAATACTATTTGCAATCTCTATAAAAATCACGAGGAAACCACTGACCATCTTTTCCTAAGCTGTCCGTTTGCATCAACTTTATGGAAATAAAAAAAATTATTTCATCTTTTTCTTGATAATGATATTATCAAAACCATTTCTACTATGATATACAAAAACAGAAGATCAAAAAAGCACATTAGTAATCATGATCTTTATAATTTTTGTGGTATCCTTTGATCGATTTGACTTACTAGAAACCAAGCTATCTTTAATGATAGTCCCCCCTCTATTGCAAAAGCAATGATACTACTTTCCTCTACCTTAAATGATTGGAGGAAAGCCGAGTTTAATCTCAACCGGAAATCTTCAAATAAACCAATTAGCATCCCGAACAATAAGATCAGCACTATTACAGGGAGCTGTTCACCTATTTTCTTGAATGACTGTCAAAGATCTTGCAAGAAAAGAGATACAAGAATCTGCCTGGGAATTTCAAAGGACTCAAAACCACGATGAATTGTTTCTCTTCTTATTAAAGGCTCTATGCGTTGTTTCTTTGGAAACAATGTCTTGGCCACTATTGAGGACTCCACTTCTTTACAGGGGCGAAAGCAGGATCAAAATCAAGGGGGGGCGAATTTTGGGGGAAAAATTAAGGGGGCGGCGAAAATAAATAAAAAATAGCTAAAAGTACAGAAAAATTGTTAAAAATGAAGCTAACAAGGCTTGAACCCATGACCTCTACCTTTTGGAGGAAGGAACTAACCAACTAAGCTACACTTACACTTGGTTTGTTAACATTTTTTATTATATATATCACAAAAATTCAAAAAAATCATATATAAAATAAACAATACCGAAAATCCTAGGGGGGACGAGCGCCCCCCCCTCGTCCCCCCCTAGTTTCGCCCCTGCTTCTTTAGACTTGGCCTCCTTTTTGGTGAAATTATTTTCACAATTTTTTTCATTATGAAACACTTTAGATATCATAATATCTTCATTGTTACTGATTCATTCACTTCCCAGATTTGGACTAATCACTTCAAGTTCATTAGCATATCGGAGGATTGGAGAAGACAGAAGAACATAATCACTACTACTTGTTGCAACATTTTGTGTCCCGACTAATGTTGGATGCTTTAAAAATCTTTATGATGTTTCTATTACTTATTTTAATTCTAGTCATATGCGATATAATTTAGATGCCTTTAAGACACAAACATTATTGTCCTGTTTTTGAATGAATTAAATGCATTATCTATCAAAAAAAAAAAAAAACTATCCAAGATTATTCTAGGCATACTGTATTTTCATGTAAACAATTGTTGTTAAGAAATGACTGATAATTACGTTTCGATTAGACAATACATCTAGAGTTGTCTTAATTACAACCACTTAACTCCTAAAAACTGTTCACGTGACCATTCATGCACTTGAAAATCATTGACCTATAATTAATACACGTAATAAGTTAGGTTTGTCATTAATCATCTAAAGCTTCGGAGTCGTTCTTATCCTCCATTAGTGAATTAATTGTCAATTTGATTTTCCCAAGTGAAATTAAATTATATTTTGATTTCGATAATTTAAATGTTGATTCAGTTCTTGAAAGTGGATATAAGAGTGCGATACATTCTACAATTTAATTTTATAAATAAATTATGAGATTATCATTTTTGTGAAATTAAAAACAAGATCGCATATTGTAAAAATAGAGAGGGTGACAGGTTACCAATTGACGAATTATGCGTAGTCTAGCGAATCCGACACGCACTGATTTGACAGGTTCGTAAAAATGGCGTTCCTGACAGTTACTGATTGGCGAATTACGCATTGTCTGGCGAGTCCGATACGCATTGTCTGGCGAGTCCTATACACACTGATCTGACCGGGTTCGAAAAGAATGGCGTTCCTGGCAGTTACCGATTGAAGATTGCCGATACGTGTTGTTTGACGAATCCGACACGCACTGATCACGGATCCGACTTGATCAAATTTTATGTTTTTTTTACTACTTATTATTGTTGTAATGCAAACTCATCGAAATTCTATCAAATTACCATGAGTTTGAGGGAGAGTGTTAGGCTAATGGACAACCCTAGCCCATAAGCCCGTAGAATATATTAGGGTTAAGGTTAGATGAATGTGTACATATAAATATAAATGTTCAATATTGTATTCACAACAACAATTATTATCAATAAAATATCTCCCTCTCTCATACTAATGATAATTCATTCAAGCAATGTTCATATATTTTAATGTCAAATAGTTAATAGTGAAGAGTATTTTTCTAATTAATATGTTTAGATATACAATTTAATTTTTATTATTTTATGATGTCATATTTAGGCGAATATGGTTATAAAAATTTATGAAATACTATCTGAACGTAATTGCACAGGTTGAACTGTGCATAAATTTACTAGTATATATAAAGTGGGAAGCCAATTAATTTGGTGAAGCCTAGAAGGTCATCTAGACTGTCCATGTGGCATGATATTAGTTTGACACATATCCATTATTTTTTAAAAATAACTACGAGGGTATCTGTTAGAATTATGAGGTGTTTGACACGTCATAATAAGTGCCCGTTGAACAATTTGATTGTTCGTAGTGATTACTTATTTAAAGTTAAGTTCATACGTATATTATGTTTGACAATAATATACTTGCTGAGAATGAATTCGAAATGCATTAGGGGTCATGATGGTTTTACTAGGACCCGCTCATGATTTATATGTTAGTAAAATACTTGGTTGATATTTTATTAACATATGGCTAATGTCATTTCGATCCTAGAAGGTCACACACATACAATGCACTTGATTTTCAATATGATTGAAACTTCCGGGTTAAAAGTGTAAATGTCAAAGAATCAAGGGGAATTCAATTGGCTTGTTTGACTTTGAATTCAAACACAATTAATATTGTATTAATTGGTGCTTAATTGTGGAGGCGTTACGTCTTTGGGTTTAATGTGATTAAACCGCAAATTCATCACACACTTATTATTGTATAATTGGTGAATCTTTGGGTTTAATGTGATTAAACCGCAAATTCATCACAGACTTATTCTTGTAATAAATGGTGAATAATTGAAAGGAATGTTTTTTTGTGTTACCACTATATAAACACCATTTGATGGTAAACAAAATAATCAATCTTCTCATTATCATCTTTTCACTTGTAAGACAATTCAACAGAAAAATACCACTCTTCCTTCTCTATTTGGCCAAAACAAGAATAACATCAAGAGAAGAAAATCGTTTCTTTCTTGATTCATTCTTTGTCAAATACACTCAAGCTCTAGTTGCTTCAAGGAATGAATCAAGGTAGCGTTGGTGTGGACTAACTAGAGAGAGGAACGCTGGTTGCTCTTCCGCTGCGCAACTCAAACACGCTTCAAGAGGTATACACACAAACTCATAGTTAAATGTGAATTTTTATAACTATGTATTTGATCTTTCATACGATTTTACATAATTTGATATGTAAAACTTGTATAAAATCCCAACAGTATCCACTACATTTAAATATATATCTTTATTCTTGTTTATTTATTTATTTATAAATTAGTGTTTATTTTTACATATATAATAATTATCCAATATTTATTTAATTATATATGTATATTTAGACATATATATTTGGTCATATTTTTATAAATGAATATTTGTTTTGATATTAATAATAAATATTTATTGAACCAACAACATCACCAAACAGTTAGCGATAATACTTTGTATTTTCTTATCCGTTTTTCCTTCATAATAATTTTGTTATGTAAGTTCACATAATAATTATGTCAAAAAAAATATATTTATTTTTATATAATACTGATTGTTGAATATTTTTGTCACAAATAATGTAGATTTTTATCCTTTGTATATTAGATTTTTAATTCAAATGATGCATTGTTATAAAACCTAAAAATGAAAAGACAACCGCATATGATCCAAAACTACATTATTTGTGAAAAAAATATTCAACAATCAATATTTTTTAAAAATAAATATTTGTTTTTTGACATAATTAATATGTGAACTTACAAAACAAAATTATTATGAAGGAAAAAACGGATAAGAAAATACAAAGTGTTATCGCTAACTGTTTGGTGACGTTGTTGGTTCAATAAATATTTATTGTTAATATCAAAACAAATATTCATTTATAAAAATATGACCAAATATATATGTCTAAATATATATATATATAATTAAATAAATATTGGATAATTATTATTTATGTAAAAATAAACACTAATTTATAAATAAATAAATAAACAAGACTAAAGATATCTATCCTATCTATCCTATATATAATCCACCAAGGGGTGAATTAGTTATTACAAATGAAGCCCCATGTTCTCATATAACCAATGAATAAGTGACATGTGTTTTTATTAAAAAAAATAACTTCCGTTTCACTATTCATCAAGTAACTTTAACTAATTATATATTTACGTATATAATATTGATGTTTTTATGTTTCTTCAAACTCAGTTTTCAATTGTATATATATATTATATAAAGTTTTTACCAACATCTAATTATTAATTATACAAAAAAATTATTGTGTAAGAAAAATAACTTCACACAGGTTGGACTGTGTACAAATGACTAGTATATTTAAATGTAGTGGATACCCTGGTAGTTATTTTTTAAAAATAATGGATATGTGTCAAACTAATATCATGCCACATGGACAGTCTAGATGACCTTCTAGGCTTCACCAAATTAATTGGCTTCTCACTTTATATATACTAGTAAATCTCTGCACAGTTCAACCTGTGCAATTACGTTCAGATAGTATTTCATAAATTTTTATAACCATATTCGCCTAAATATGACATCATAAAATAATAAAAATTAAATTGTATATCTAAACACATTAATTAGAAAAAATACTCTTCACTATTAACTATTTGACATTAAAACATATGAACATTGCTTGAGTTACAAACGTATAATAATCAACTGATGAATACAACATTAATTCTATAAATGGTGAAAAAATCCAAATATATACAAGTAAGTTAAAATACTCAAGCAAAACATATTAGCAACTACTAAGAAGTTAACAATAAAATGGATCAATAATAAAGGGTAATTATTTTTTAAATGTTTATCTTAGATAGGTGGCAAACATATATGATGCCACATGGATAGTCTAGAAGATCTCCTAGGCTTCATCAAACAAAGACTTCCCACATTATAGTATATATATATACTAGTAATTTTTGCACAGTCTAACCTATGCAATTTCATGTAGATATTGTTTCACAAATTTTTATATAATGGATATAGTGTAATATATTCGCCTAAATATAATATCACAAAATAATATTTAAACTTATTTATTAGAAAAATGCTATTCACTATTAACAATTTTGACATAAAAATATATGAACGTTTCTTGAGTTATTACGTATAAAAATCAACCTACGAATACAATGCATCAATTTTAGAAAAGGTCAAAAATTAAAAACATATACAATTGAGAAGTTAAATATTAAAGTAAAACACATTAGCAACTGATGAAGAGTTACAAATAGAATCCATCAATTAAAGAGGGTAGTTATTTTGAATTGTTTATCTTAGAACAAGTGGCAAACACATATCATGCCACTTGGATAGCCTAGATGATTTCTTAGGCTTCACCAAACAATTTAAAGCTTCCCACATTATATAGTATATAAATATTTTCATGAGTTTGCAATAATAATAACGAGTAAAAAAATAACTCTCAAATAAACAAAAAAATTGAAGAAAATGGAAATCAACAAAATCCCGCAGGTGAGTATTACATAGTAGAAAATCCACCGGCAGGGCAGCGGAATGTGTATTTAGGCCTCAAGAATCGATAGGCTCTGATACCATGTAAAAATAGAGAGGGTGATATTTTATTGATAATAATTGTTGTTCTTGTCAATACATTATAAAAAATACCTATATTTATTGATAAACATTAAACCTAATTCTAACACTGCGAGCTTATGGGCTAGGGTTACTTGCCCATTAGGCTAACACATATCCATAAATATACTTATTTTCTATAATTAAATTTTAACTTTTGAGTTATCGGGACAATAACACAATGTCATTTGTACTTTCATGAATCAAATTATAATTAATTAACTCATGCACTAGTGTACCTATTTTCGTAACCTTTATCATATCTTTTCATGTACATTAAGTATTGAATACAAAATGATGGTAACAAAATACAAATTGAATAAAGAAAGTATTATATATAGTACTAAATTTGTTTGAGATTGTTTAATATAATGATGATTGTTAAGTTTAATTAAGAACGTATGCTACTGTAAGCTCCTCATAGCACGCACATATTATTTCTTGCATATATAGTTGGTAAACGAGTTAAAATCTTACAACATACTTCGATTAGAATAGAATTGTAAATTAACTGATCGAGATCGAATATCGAATAATCTAGTAATTGAACTAAGAGTGTTTGAACAAAATAATCCGAAGCAATGACTTATATTTTGAAAGTTGCTTTGTCCTCATACTATTGCCTCATTGATATTGTGCTTAGATTGGTTGGTGACCTAACTCATACAGTCGTAAGCAAATTAATATGTGTACACTTTATACTATAATTATATTCTACCACTTGTTAGTCAAAGTTTACATAATTATTTTAACATAGCTCTTCAATTTGGAGTAATTCAGTATTGAAATGTCAAAAATATAATACCTATGAGTTTACTTTGAAATGTCAAATAGTTAGGCGATTGTATTTGTTGTCTCTAAATTCGTATTAGTAATATGACTCATATAATCCTTCTTTTAAAAAGATAAAATCGTCACTCTAACATGAGTGTTATCCTGATTCCTAACTATTCTTGCACACTCTACTTTAGTGTATATGAATGAGGTAAATAGTAGGAAATTCTCAGTTGATTGAGGACTAAATCTTATTTTTAACAACTTCAATACAAAATTTGCTCTTTAAAGAAGTCGTATCATACGCTATGAAGCGACAAGACCGCATGTACTTAATATTCCAGCGGTTTATCAATTGAACTATGTGATGACCAAACTAATAAGTGGAACTTAAATACATGCATAATATTTTACAACTCAAATTTCAGTCTTTAGTATATTAATGTACAATAACAAATATATGCACAAACAATAATAACTCAATTACCATAATATTATCCAACAAAAATCCCTCATAAGCTTCTTAGAAACTCCACAAACAATCCATATCCATTGGTGTAGTTGAAGTTATATTGAGTTCTTGATTATTGTAATGCATGATATCAACCTCATGGTTTGAGAGGTTAGAAGATAAATCATGTGAGAACTCTACTTTTAACTTTCCCTTTATGCCCCTCTCATCATTGTCCATCAAAAGTCTCAAAATGGACTCATCTTGCATCAAAGATGAATCCATGAAGTGAAAGCTTTCACTAATTGGCATCATTTGAGGGGCAATAATGGAAGAATCATTGTACCCCAAATTGTTGTGATCCTCCATTTGTTGGGAGAAGCAGGGCACATGAGAGGATTCATGTAGAGAGGCTTTTGTTTGAGTATCAAGATCAAGCAATGGAGGCAAATTTGAATTTCCCAAATTATCCACATGATTGTTGGCTCTAATAAGTGCTGAAATGTGTGTTTTCTTCCCTCCTGCACATTTCTTGAATATTCTACTCAAGACCCATTCATTCTGTCAAAAATTAATTAAAATATAAATATATAGGATGATCAAGAAGCCTAATTCTAAAAAAAAGTGTAGAACCGTCACACTAACAAGAACGGCTACGGTTCTTCAATAATATCTTTCATTACTGTTCATTAATCATTAGATACAATTATTTTCAATTTAAAAATGGTGCCCATTACTAAAATATATCATTCTAAGATGGTACAACATAAAATATTTAAAAGAAATGTACCAAAATGATATTATACATCGATATAGTTTGTGTACCAAAATCTGTTGAACAAGATTGTACAAATGATCTAAAATGAAAAAATAAGCTTAGATGATTGATATCAATGAATTTTTTTTTGACATAATGGTACGTATTACCTAAAATGTACCAATTAAAGAAACAATATAATTTAAATGGGTACAATATATTTTTTTATGATTAATAAATCATTAATAAACGAAAAACTTAATGAACCGTAAATTTCCACCACACTAACGGCCCACACACCCTATCCTGAGTACATGGGGGAGGTAATAAAAACAGGGGAAAACAGAGGGTATGAACTTACATTAGCATTTGTTGGAAGATTTTGTCTCAATTTGCCTTCCAATCTGTATTCATGCATGACCCAATCACTTTTTTCTCCTCTAGGGGCTCTTCCTTTGTAGAAAACCAAAGTCTTCTTCATCCCAACGAGCGATTTCGCCTTGAAAATTTCCTTGTCTTTCCCAGTTGCCTTCCAGTATCCAGCCTCAGTTGCTCTGTTTGTCCTCATACCAGTTGGATACTTCTTATCTTTTACACAGAAAAAGTACCATTCTTTTTCACCCATCTTTGCTTTCCCTATTCATAACCCAAAACATGTTTGCTTTGTTTGTTAAAAAAGGTAATCGAATGACTCGATTAATCATACACTAATACTAACGTGCTGGTGTTTGAAGACGCTCCCAGTCGTTGCACATTATTTTCTATTTACTCGGGACCATACTGCAACATTTGTTATTTTTGGAGACTATAACGTAATATTTGTGTCAGTTTATGGACTAATCTGCACCGTTCTAACTAGTAGCAGACCTGTTTAGGTTCACTACTGTTCACTCGAACGTAAAAAAATTATATATGTATAAAGGAAAAATTAATGTAAAAATTAGCATTTAAAATTATATTTAATGTATTTAAGTGTTTTGAACAAGCACTTTGAAAATCATGACAATTTCGAACAGACACAATCATACGCTACTGAGTCTAACAATCTAGGACTAAAGTGCAACCGTATCGTGATAGGTATGACCAAATCTGCAATTTCCCCTAATTTGAAATATGAATTAGAGAAAATATGTACACAAATGTTTGTTTTTTTTCAAACTTACATGGTAATTCCCAAGGTTCAACCTTGTTCAAGTCCACATCAGCAACTGCTATAGCTGAAAAGCTATTATCCACCACTTTTGGAGAAAGGTAATGAGTGATGAGCTCTTCATCACTAGGATGAAACCTGAAACCTGGAGGTAAATCCATTTCATCTTCAAACCAAGAATTATTCTCCATTCTCTTAAAATATTCTTAAAATTTTTATGAATAAAACAGAAACACCCTAAAGTTTTCAACGATTTTATGTAAAGATTCTTAAACCCTGAATTGAGAAGGACCCTTAAATATGTAGGTAAAGGGATTGAGAACAGAGAAATGTTTTCTGAGAAAATTGATAACAGAAAATTAATTATTTGTAATACTTAAAAGTTTAGTAGAAAACAAAGCTTATAACAGAAAATATTAGAGATGTCGTGAATAAAAAAGAACAAAAACATAAGGAACAGAGCTCTATTATATAGGGATTTCTAAGAGGAAAAAAACGTGGATCATAAGGCAGCTTTGGTGGAGAGTTTTCTGGCTTGGGGTCTTGCTTTTTTCTTTAAAAAAAAATCAGATTTAACGCAAAAGACATATTTCATCTTTCCTTTTTATAAATAAAAGTTGAGCCGAATACCTCTTACTAGAAACTCGATCAAAACCTACCCTAGACAAGGGATGCAACGGCACTAGGCTAGTATTTTAGAGGGGCAAAGTAATTTCCATGTATGATATATATAGACAAGATAATATATATAGAGAAATTTTCAGATATGTATATATGTATTTTGTATTGATAAAGAAATTAGTAATGTATAAATAGTTCATCAATTATAGTTGTCCATTAAGAAATATCACATTTAGCAAATTATAATTAGAGATTGATAACATAATTAAATTAATGATATTCAGATAAATTCAAAATTAGCATTATAGGAACGGTAGACTACTAACTTAAAATGGTACATAATTTAGGAGGTCAACCTTCATTATACCATATATGACTTAAATTGAGAATGGATTTAAAAGAGAATTGGAATTTGTTTTTCCAATGGAAGAACATTGTAAACATTTTTCTTATAAATGGGGAGATATTTTAGTTGATAATAGATTTTGCATCAAGACCTATCGATCGGTTAGTTCAGTTAGTGCTATGAGATATCGTTTTGCTTAATTTTGTAATTTCTATGTTTCATTTCGATTAATAAAAATTGATTCTTCAAAATTTAGATTATATTATTTATATTGAGCGGCCCATCTTTGTTTTTCGCACTAGACAAATTTATTGATCGGTTTTGAGTTTAATTAGATTATCATATACCACTAACTTATAAGTCATCGATAAAGTTAGAGACATAGATAATCATTTGATCATAAAAAACATTTTTTAGTACTACCTCATCGTATTAATTACATATCTTAAAATATTTAATTAAATCATTTGACATTAATAAATGTTTAAGGGGATGCTTTATTCATTTTTTTATCGATAATAAAAACGTTTAAATGTTTAAATTCTGCCTGACCTCTAAACTTCGCTCATCTGGTCTGTTTATCCCCTCAACATTCAAATCATCAGTTTGCCCCTCCTCTCCCTAACTTTGCTCATCTGGTCAGTTTGCCCACCAAACTTGACATTTTGGGGAATTTTTCCTTAGATAAATGGAAAAATAGATATTCAACATATAAAAGAGCATTAGAGGTCAATTTATAGTATACAATATAATTAAAAAATAGTATATAAATAATAAAAATTAAAAAGTAATTTAAAATTAAAATTAAATTATTAAACAGAAAATAAAAATAATAATAATGAACCTCCCACCCCCACCGCCGTTCACCATTCACGAGGACGAAACCTGCAAATCGACCAGGTCGAGTTAGAGGGGGAGAGATTGACTGTAAGGGGACGATCGGGTTGGACGGGGGAGATCGAGAAGAAGATCGACGCGGGGGGGGGGGGAGATGGAGAGTACAATCGATGGACGGGTCGGGGGCGGAGGACATCATGAGGGTGGGGGACGTCGACGGAGGGGGTTGGGATAACGACGGAAATAGGGAATGTGGGTTGGGGATGACGACGGAGGGGGAGTTTTTTTTTTAATTTTCATTTTTAATAATTTTGTTTTCTTTTAACAAAAGCCCCAATATATTTTCTGTATTAGAAGTGACATCAAAATGCCTATATTTTGAATTCTTTTTTTGCCCTTCATTAAAGCTAGAAATCTGTCAATTTTCACCCTCAACAGTTGCGAAAATCTCCAATATGACTAGTTTGGGTAGTTGAGGGGGCAAACTGATCAGATGAGCAAAGTTCATGGAGCACGCAGATACAACTCTCGGTATTGTCAACTATT